>ML282317.1:0-14421 GCA_005239495.1 Nicotiana undulata | reverse complement strand
AAGACAGTGTTGAATTTTCATTTCCAGACTTGTATTTAGTATTCCAGTAGCTAGTCCGTGAGATTGTGACACCCCGGTTTGGGATTATTCGTTGTAGATGTCTTATCATTTCATTTTGAGTTTTTCTATGATATTATTATTATTTCTCTGATGTGAAACAATTGAAGGGATTTGAAAGGCTCAGTAAAGTTTTGAGAGTTACTAGTGTGGGAAGTTTTACGTTATTACATGGTTATCATGTCTTTATTCTCTGCATTCTTAAAGTTTCGTTATTTTTATTAAGCAATGCTTACAGGATTTTTGTTGGGAATTTGTTGAAAGCGACGAACTATCGTTGCGTCCAGTATTAAATGATTTTAAATTGTTATTGCAAGTTATACATTGGCTGGCCTAGCGGGTTCAACGTTAGGCGCAGTCACGGCCCAAAGGGCGGGAATTTGGGTCGTGACATGGAGGCAGCATTTAGCCTCGGAAGGCAGAAAGGTAGCCTTATGCAGGAAACGAAATATAGACGGAGACAATGCTTAGTCTCGAAAGGCAGATTGGTAGCCTTATGCAAAATGCGAATGGAGGTACAGCTTAACCTCGGAAGGCAGGAGGTAGCCTTATGCAAGTTGGAAGGCAGAATAGTATCCTTATGCAAGAAATAAAATGCAGATGGAGACAGAGCTTAGTCTCGGAAGGCAGAATGGTAGCCTTATGCAATGTGAATGTAGATGGAGGTAGCGTTTAACCTCGGATGGCAGAATGGTAGCCTTATGCAATGTAAATGCAGATGGAGACACAGCTTAGTCTCGAAAGGAAGAAAGGTAGCTTTATGCAATGTGAATGCAGATGGAGGTAGCGTTTAACCTCGAAAGACAAAATGGTAGCCTTATGCAATGTAAATGCAGATGGAGACAGAGCTTAGTCTCGGAAGGCAGAAAGGTAGCCTTATGCAATGTGAATGCAGATGGAGGTAGCGTCTAATCTCGGAAGGCAGAATGGTAGCCTTATGCAATGTGAATGCAGATGGAGGTAGCGTTTAACCTCGAAAGGAAGAATGGTAGCCTTATGCAATGCAGATGGAGACATTGTTTAGTCTCGGAAGGCAGGATGGTAGCCTTATGCAAGAAATAAAATGCAGGTAGGGGTTCTTAGCTGATGATAACTTGCAGCAATATGATTTTTGTGAGTATTGCGATAATGAAGCGTCGTTTGTGCTGATAATAAATGTTTACATGTGCGACGAGTTTCAGAAGCGTGTCTTTGAGCAATATATGTCCTTCGGGTGGATAGTATGTTTCGGGCTTTTGCGATCTTTGTGCCTGCATCCAAACAAAAATCGTGAGTTCTGTAAGGGGGAAGGTCAGTTCGCATTCCCGCTGGCTTCACTTGACTCGTTCGCTTTGATCATGATGATACTGTTTGTATCATTGGGGCAGCATTTTCTAAACAAGTTTTTTCAAAAATAAATATGCATGATTTTGTAAAAGTATAATATAAGCATATAATCTAAAATAGTTTTAGATGAACCGACGACGTGACATGGTTCGAGACATTGCAACCTCTCCTGCTACCGAATTTTGAGGGTCCTCCTCAAAATTATGCCCCAGTTTGGTGGGTGGATACCTCTGACTATCGCTCGCGCGACGCTCGACTGAACTTGCTTCAGAATTTTGAGGGTCCTCCTCAAATTTCTGCCCTAGTTTCCAATTATGGGGGGAAATGAGATTTTTTATTGAATTGTGACCGAACTCATAGGGCTTCCTATGTATCCCTTCTTAAATGGGAATCAGGTCAGGCGTAGTTCAATTACATTGTTTGACAAAAGCATAAAGAGTTACACATAGTAGCATTTGACTGCATCTAAATTGATTGGTTTTGGCCAAAGTTCTTCGTCCATTTATGCAAGTATAAGTGCTCCTCCTCTCAGCACTCTATGAACCATGTAAGGGCCTTGCCAGTTGGGAGAAAATTTCCCTTTGGCTTCGTCTTGATGTGGAAAGATTTTCTTTAGCACCAGCTGCCCTGGTGTGAATCATCTCGGCTTGACTTTCTTGTTGATAGATATGGTCATTCTGTTTTGATATAGCTGACCATGACAAACCGCATTCATTCTCATTCCGTATATGAGAGCTAGATGCTCATAACGATTCCTTACCCATTCTGCGTCGCTGAGCTCGGCTTCTTGTATAATTCTCAGAGATGGAATTTATACTTTAGCAGGAATAACAGCCTCTGCACCGTAGACTAGCAGATAGGGAGTTGCCCCTGTTGATGTGTCAACCGTGGTGCAGTATCCCAACAAGGCAAATGATAACGTCTCGTGCCACTACTTGTACTTTTCTATCATCTTTCTCAATATCTTCTTGATGGTTTTGTTAGCAGCCTCTACGACTCTATTCATCTGAGGTCTGTATGCTGTGGAGTTCTTGTGTTTGATCTTGAATGTTTCACACATAGCTTTCATTAAGTCACTATTGAGATTGGATCCATTATCGGTGATGATGGACTCTGGAACTCCGAATCGACAAACAATGCGGTCGCGGACGAAATCGGCCACAACTTTCTTGGTAAATGCTTTGCAGGAGGCTGCTTCGACCCATTTAGTAAAGTAATCAATGGCAACCAGAATGAACCTGTGTCCGTTGGAGGCGGCATGCTCGATTGGTCCAATGACATCCACGCCCCAGGTGGCGAACGACCATGGTGAACTTGTTGTATTAAGCTCACTCGGAGGTACCTTTATCATATCCCCATGTATCTGACAATGGTGGCATTTTCGGACGTACTGGATGCAGTCTGTTTCCATGGTCATCCAGAAGTAACCAGCTCGGAGTATCTTCTTTGCTAATACAAACCCGTTCATGTGTGGGCCGCATGTCCTAACGTGAATTTCTTCCAGTAATTTTGATGCTTCTTTTGCGTCGACACACCTTAATAACCCCAAATCGGGAGTCCTCCTATATAGGATTCCTCCGTTGTGAAAGAAATTGTTAGACAATCTCCGAAGTGTGCGTTTCTGAGTGGCATTTGAAAGCTCTGGGTATTCTCCCTTTGCCAAATATTCCTTGATATCATGGAACCAAGGGTTTCCGTCTGCTTCTTCTTTGACGTGGGCACAATAGGCTGGCTGATTGTGGATCTTCACCGAAATAGGATCAGTGAAATTTTTTGTCCGGATGCTGGATCATGGAGGACAAAGTAGCCAATGCATCAACGAACTCATTCTGGATTCTGGGGACATGCCGGAATTCTATCTTTGTGAACCTCTTTCTCAACTCCTGAACATGATGCAACCCACTCTCCTTGTACCTTATGTACCAATAAGTCTGAGTCACCAATCACTAACAGCTCCTGGACGTTCATGTCAATGTCCATGTTAAGCCCTAAGATGCAAGCCTCATATTCAGCCATGTTGTTGGTACAGGAAAATGTGAGTTTGGCGGATACTGGATAGTGTTGACCAGTTTCTGATACTAGGACTGCTCCAATGCCAACTCCTTTGAAGTTTGCTGCTCCATCAAAGAACATCCTCCAACCGTCGTAGGATTCTGCAATGTCTTCTCCTACGAATGACACCTCTTCATCAGAAAAATACATTTTCAGGGATTCATATTCTCCGTCCACAGGATTCTCAGCGAGATGGTCTGCCAATGCCTGTCCATTGACTGCCTTTTGAGTCACATAGATAATGTCGAACTCACTCAGCAGGATTTGTCACTTGTCTAGCTTGCCAGTGGGCATAGGCTTCTAAAATATGTACTTCAGTGGATCCATCCTTGATATGAGATATGTCGTGTAGGAACAGAAGTAGTGCCTCAGCTTCTGCGTGACCCAAGTCAAAGCGCAGCAAGTGCGTTCCAATAAAGAATACTGGGCCTCATACATAGTGAACTTCTTGCTGAGATAGTAAATGGCTTGCTCTTTTCTCCCTGTTTCATCATGTTGCCCAAGAACGCAACCGAAAGCCCCATTTAGTACGGAAAGATAGAGTGTAACAGAGGTCTACCTGGCTCAGGTGGTACCAAGACCAGCGGTGTTGACAAACTCTTTGATTCCGCCGAAAGCATTTTGACAATCTTCGGTCCACTTGGTTGCGGCGTCCTTCTTCAGCATCTTGAAGATCGGCTCGCAGATGACTGTAGACTATGCTATGAATCGGCTGATGTAATTAAGCCTCCCCAAGAAACTCATAACATCTTTCTTGTTCCTTGACGGTGGTAGTTCTTGAATGGCTTTGACCTTTGATGGATCCAATTCTATTCCCCGACGGCTTACAGTGAACCCAGCAATTTCCCAGCAGGAACCCTGAATGCACACTTCGCGGGGTTCAGCTGAAGATTGTATTCTCGCAACCTGTCGAAGAACTTCCTCAAATCCTCCATGTGGTCAACAACTTTATTTGATTTGATAATGACGTTGTCCACATACACTTCGATCTCCTTATGAATCATGTCGTGGAATATGGTGGTCATAGCCCTCATGTAGGTGGCCCCTGTATTCTTTAGGACGAATGACATCATCCTGTAACAGTACACTCCCCATGGTGTAGTGAACGCCATTTTCTCAGCATCTTCCTCATCCATCCAAATCTGATAATAGCCGGCGAAGCAATCCACGAATGATTGTAGTTCATGCTTGGCACAATTGTCAATTAGAATGTGTATATTTGGCAAGGGGAAGTCATCTTTCGGACTGGCCCGGTTGAGATCCCGGCAGTCGACACAGACTCTGACCTTCCCATCCTTCTTCGGTACAAGTACAATGTTGGCTAACCATGTCGGGTACTCAACTACCCGGAGAACTTTGGTGTTGATCTGCTTGGTAACTTCTTCTTTGATTTTCAAACTCATGTCAGGCTTGAACTTTCTGAGCTTTTGCTTTACCGGTGGACACGTTGGATTGGTCGGCAATTTGTGAGCCACAATAGACGTACTTAGACCGGTCATGTCATCATATGACCAGGCGAATATGTCTTCATACTTCTTTAGGAATTCAGTGTATTCTTTCTTCTCTGACGGTGATAAATGAATGCTGATGTGTGTTTCCTTGACGTTGACTGAATCTCCCAGATTGATAACCTCAGTCTCGTCCAGGTTGGACTTAGGTCTGTTTTCAAAGTTTTCGACCTCTTTAACGATCTCATCGGGTATTTCGTCTTCATCTGAATCAATGTCCATTTGCTGCGTTGTCTCATTGCATGTCACAGTCATCGGTTCATCAAGACAAGTAATAGTAATGCTGCATAGATAAAGTAGTGAGAGAAAACAGTAGCAATAGATATTGGATTCATTAAATTTTTCTAGAAAATGCTTTGATAAATTGAATAACTATTTTGAACATTGAAGATCTTATTGCAGGAGTTGAAAATGCAGAAAAGGGAAAATCATTTAGTAAATAAAACAGTAAGTAATGCTTGTTTGTATCCTTGGTACCCCAAGGATCGTCGGGCTTTAGTCGTCCTGATAGACCAGTTCTTGAGAGATGTCCCCTTGCCTACAGCCTGTATGGAAGGGCCTTCCTCCCCTTCCTCCTCGGGAACACACAACAATCCATATCATCGTCCTCCAGGAACAAACTCCTCATTGCTACAAATGCTTCTTCCTCGTCTGATCCATAGATAATGTCGGCCTTCTTGAAGGTCTGCTCGAGATGAGGTATTGGCTGCTCCAGAGGGTAGTAAGGACCGCGCCACGGTAGTGACCAGTCGTTGAATTCTTTCCAGGTGTATTCGTACCCCAGACCGAAAGTAGTACTATGTTTCTTGAGCTTTATGGGCTTTGTGATCCCTTGGAGGTTCTTACCGAGCCCTTTTCCTGGATCGTACCCTTTCCAGTTCTGGATGATCTCTATCTTGCTATCTCACCACTTGTCCTTGTCGATAACGTTGACTCGTTCAATGTGGTGATACGTTCCTCTGCCTAGCTTTCTTCTTCCTTCAATGACAGGGATGGTTTGGCGACCATAAATATGGTTGCTACCGTCGCCATGGATAATCACCTCTTGGTGGTTCCATTCGAATTTTACCGCCTGATGTAGTGTCGATGCCACGGCCCCAGCAGCATGGATCCAGGGTCGCCCTAACAGCAGATTGTAAGATGTCGGGACGTCTATCACTTGGAAGTCCACTTCGAACCAAGTTGGCCCCATCTGTAAAAATAGACTAATCTCCCCAATAGTAGACCTTTGAGAACCGTCGAAGGCTTTCACGTTGATTGCTCCATCCTTTATCTCATGCAACCCTTTACCCAATTTCTTGAGTGTTATCAATGGGAAAATATTGAGACTGGATACCCCATCGATCAAGATCCTTGTGATGAAATGATCTTTGCATTGCACGGTGATGTGTGTTATGCCCTAATCCCTCAGGTGGTAACACATCTTCATGGAAGGTGATCTTATGACTCTCCAACACCTGGCCCACCATATTGTCCATTTCCCCACTAGTGATGTTGTTTGGCATATATGCTTCGTTTAGTACGCTCAACAGGGCATTTCTGTGTGCTTCGGAGTTCTGCAGCAATGAGAGGATGGATATTTGTGCTGGTGTCTTGTTCAGTTGGTCGATGACCGAATGCTCCTTAGCCTGTATTTTCCTCCAAAGGTCATCTGAACCTATTTCAATGAGGGGATGTCGGTTGGCATATTTCTTTCTTGATTCGGCCGGATGATCATGGGTATAGACCCTACAAGTTCTTGTCATACCCTGTGCTACGATAGCTTCCTCAGACCTTCTTTTGCCTTTCCTTCTCGCCCCGGCTGTATAGTCCCAAGGGATAGCATTTGTGTAGGAAGGTGGTGTGGTTGACATTGCCATCGGAATTGGTCCGGCCATCCTTACTTCAACTGGAACGTGTGTTCAGGGTGGTAGGACTGCAACCTCGAATGGTGATGGTGCGTTTACTGGAGATACAAACTCAACCTCAATCGGTACTGGTGCCTTTACCGGAGACGCTACTTCAAACTCCAGTGGGATAGACATATTCACCTCAGCGTCCTCAGATGGTTGAATCTGGACTATGATCGGATTGAGAGTGACTGTAGGTTTCTTTGGGTCATCGCCTTCTGCGATTAACCCGATTGATCCTTCGGGATCCCCAATCATCTTCTATCTCGATCATATGGATACCTCCACCCTTATGGTCTGGTAAAGGATTGTTGCGGACGTTTGGAGCGGGATCTTTTTCCACAATAATCTTGTTATCAATAGAGTCTATATCTTATCCTCCAGAGAGCGGCATTCTTTGATGGTGTGTCCTTTAATGCCAGAATGGTATGCACAGGATTTGTTTGGGTTAACCCACTGAGAACAGTTCTCAGGGATGGCAGCAGGGATAGGTGTGACATAACTAGCAACTTTGAGCTTCTCATATAACTGGTCAATGGGTTCGGCTATGGCGGTGTACTGATTTGGAGGGCGGCGATCAAAATTGGGATGAGGCCTAAGGAAGTTTTGGCGTGTAGGGGGTGATTGGTAATGGGATGGATGGGAATTATAAGTGTGGTAGACAGGAGCGGGTTGTGAATATCTGGGCGAAGTAGGTTGATATGTGGGTGGTGGAGATTGGTATGTGGGTGGTGGAGCTTGGTAGGAAGGCGGTGGAGCTTGGTAGGAAGGTGAGGGTGCTTGGTAATTCGGGGTTGGTTGGTATGTGAGTGGAGGTGTTGGATAAATTTGGTATTTGAGTGGGGATTTGGCTCTCTCTGCAACCATCACAGCTCCCACGTCCCTTTTCTTAGACACACCACCTGACTGTAAAGCCTTGTTTGTAGCTTGCAAGGCTTCAAAATTTGTGACCATACCATTCTTGATACCTTCTTCAATCCGCTCTCCCAATTTGATAATGTCGGAGAACTTGTGGCCTTCAACCATCATTAGCCGTTCATAATACTGCGGGTCCTGAGCCCAAACAAAGAATTTGTTCATCTGTTCTTCCTCTAGAGCGGGCCTGGCTTTAGCGGTTTCAGACCTCCAACGAGTAGCATACTCGTGAAAGGTTTCTGTGGGTTTCTTCTTCAAGTTTTGGATGTAGAATACATCTGGTGCGTTCTCTGTATTGAATCTAAACATGTCCATGAAGTCAGTTGCCATAGCTACCCAGTTTGACCATTTCTTGGGGTCTTGGCTGATGTACCAAGACAATGTGTCTCCCTTCAAACTCCTCATGAATAGCTTCATACGGATCCTTTCGTCCTTTCCTAAGCCAACAAATTTGTCATAGTAGGTCCTCAGATGGACCCTCGGATCACCAGTGCCATCAAACATCTCAAACTTTGGAGGTTTGTACCCCTCGGGCAGTTCGACATCAGGTTGGATGCAAAGGTCTTCATAATTAAACCCTTCGATTCTCTTGGTTCCTTCAACACCTTGAACTCGGCTAGTCAGTTTCCTAAGCTCCTCGGCCAAGTTCTTGATAAGAAAGTCCTTTCCATCAGACTCGGATGCCTGTGAGATAGGCGGAGTGGATTGGGTCATGGTTTCCACATAGATGGGATTGTTGTAGGCGTGGAAATGGTCCTTTGTGTGATTCTGAGGCTCCGGGATGAGTGTTGGAGTGTTGCTTGAGGTGTGGAAAGCAATGCACTGTGCCAGGAGAGTTTGGTTCTTTGGGGGAGTAGCGTGATGATGAAGTGCGCGATAATTCTGTTGCCTTGGGATATTCTGTGGAGGTGTGGGGTTTTGAGCATTTGGAAAGTTGACGTCTGGGACGTTAAGGGAAAATGACAGGTTGGCCAAATTCCGGACTTGGTCAAGTTCTTCTTGGAACTTCAGCAATTTCTGTCCTAGGGGTGACATATTCTCATGCAAGACCTGAATAAAACGGCCGTCAACGGCCTCTACCTGTTCAACAGTATTTTCCTTCCTGATACCGCTGTATTCTACCATCTTACTTTTGCCCTTATTTCTTCCTTTGGGAGGACCAGGAGGAGGAGTAGGTGGAGGGGCCTTGGATCTTGTGCGATAGGCTGATGATGCCAGAATGCACGAAACCTTTGGGGAGGGGAATAATAAATAAAAGGGAAACAAAGAAAAAAGGTAACCAAGTTAGTGAAGATTATGAAAAATATTGCAGTATTTAAACACATAGCGCGGGAATGTAAAGCGTGTCCTAATTTGGGAACCTCTTTATGCTAGAGGTAGGCCTAGCGACAAGTTGATTTGGAGAACTTAAAATGCTAAATGCCTCATTTTATTAATAAGAAAATAGACAAATCCCAAAACGACACTAAGTAAACAGGAAATAGAGGTTACTAATGGCCATTGGCCTTATTACATTAATAAAGAAAAGAAAGACATTCCTATCTACTTGGTCCCAGAAGGACCTTCCCCAGACTCGACATTCTTGCTTCCCTCGAACAGCTTCCCCAGCTCGCGGAGTCCTAGCAGTAGGTATGCTCTGGCTAGATCTTGACGAGCGTTTTGCAGATATTCCCACCAACTTAGCAATTTTGGGTGGATGTTGGTAACCATGCCGAATGTGGGGACTTCGTGCCTCATATTTCTGCAAGGCAAACAAGGTTAGGCCCTTACCCCCACCAGACTCGACTATTTAATATCAACAATTAGCATGAAGCATTTAGTCCTCCAAATAAATTCACAGAGCGTGATGATGTCCGTTTGGGTTTAGGGAAACCCAGTGGACTTTGGACAAGACTATCTTAAAGGCTATTGTGCGGACAACACGCTAGCCTGGCTAGGTTTTACCATGATGCATGTAACAGTATAACAGAATAAGGTTTCTATGGGGTTTTAGACTGGTACCCTTGAGCGGACAACTCAATGGGGAAGGCACGGAACTGTCGACTGCACCGCTGATCGACTAGTTTTATCGCAAATACGCCTTTTCGAATTTAAGGGGTAATAATGTAGGAAGGGCGCAACCACTCATTGTAAGCGTTGCTATAGTATTTTGTTTGGCACGAGCGGAGTATGAATGTTGAGCATGATATGCAATAAATAAGCATTTAAACAGATAGTCATGTATTTGCACGTTAAGGAAAGCGGTAAATACAACAGTTATGATTGAAAGCAATTACAAAAAGAAAACAAAGAGACATGTCAGTTTTGTTCATGTGAAATAAATACTTGAAATAAGTAAACAATTAATGGCATGTAACAAGGAAAAGGAAAGATGCGAGTATTAAACAAAATTAAAGGTACAAATTCACGGAATAATTTGTAATGGTAAAAGCCTAGGTAAAATCCCCAGCAGAGTCGCCATGCTGTCTCGCCCCTTTTTCCCTTTAGCGGAGATCGGGTTTATGACATTTTTGGACAACTCCTTTAAAGGAAGGGTTATTAAAAGTAGAAGAGTCGCCACCTAACGATTTTTAAGGTGCGTTAGGGCACCTAGAGTAATTAACTCATGAAACTAGTTTGCGTCACCAGAGATTGGGTAAGGGCTTGAAGTTATCCCAAGTGGAAGGTGTTAGGCACCCCTCAAGATCCACAAATGTGGTTCCCGGCCAAATAGTTTTCGTGAATTTGTACAATAAGCAAATAACAAGCAAAGGCTCAAATAAGAGGGGATTTCAAATAAACATTGAAGTTATTAAATTTTTTGAAAGAATTGATGGACAGTTGAGAAGAAAAGACATCCTAGGTTTAAAACAATATGGATCACATCAATGCAATACCCGATAGACACTCCTCAAAGAGGGGCTACACGTGGTATTAGCGCACTGGTCATCATGTCCATATTCTATCCTCTCTCGCCCCGTGAAGGTAATTAAAGCGCGTGTTGGTCACGAACTCTATTGCGTGCTATTACCCGTCCCATCCTATCAGTCCCTGAGGAGATTAGGACTACTGTCCTAAAAGGGAGGTAATAGGCTGACCCTCAGGTTTAAAGGTAAAGGTTCTAGAACGACAGAAAAAACAAGTAGGACTGCAATTAATGGAAAACACATAGAAGCAGATATGAGGCTCAAATATTCCTCTGCAGATTATGCACATAATTAGCACGACTCAAACACAAATAAAGGGGCTTATTAATTTAAGAATTCTAAAGCATGATATCTAGGCGAGAATGCGATAATGAGGCAGTTTTATTAATGAGTCCAGAGAAGACATTTTATCAGTTTCTGCTTATTGATTTTAACTTGTTAATAGACGGGCAACAAGTGTAAAAGAGTAGATTTCCAGTTTTAACAGATTTAGCACCTAAGGCATTCCTAGGCGTACCAGTTATTACAGAAGATTGTTCAAGTAGCATTAGTAAACATACTGTTTTAGGTGTCCAGAATCATAAACTAGACATAACATGAAGTCATAATTACATGTTGGCAATCAAAAGAACAAGTAAAGCATAGATGAGAAACTTCAGGGATCATAACATTAATGTAAACATGTTGTTTTGAGGACTGAAAATATAAACTAGGACATACCAGTATGATGAAGAAAGCAGTAACACAAACAGGCAGTAGGATATACACAATAGTCAGCCTTGGCTTGCAGCCGACTAACTTAGAATAGTAGCAAGTGGCACAGAAAAGAGAATAGGGAGAGAGCAAGTTGAGTTGTGAAAGAGAGTGCACAGATTAGTCTATGTCTGTCTGTCTGTGTAATGAATGAATAGAGTATATATATAGTTTGAAAGCTTGATGAAATATAAGGAAAAAATCAGAATTAACTAGTGATTGTGGGACTGAATATCAATCAGTACCCAATTAGTACAAGTATCCCTATATTCAAGGGAGTGATTCACACAGTGAGTATTAAATAAGGAAATGACCATATATAGCTTAGAGGAATATAAGAACATTGTAAGTACAACAAGCAATTAGGTATCCCTTAATTGAAGGGGTTAAACTCAAACGGCTAGTAGGTAAAATAATAATTAAGGAAAGTTCTTATGCCTGTGACATATAAGGAAACAATTTCACCCCAATTCAAGTATACAATTGAGACTAGGTTCAGAATAAATCACTTAAGGAAATAGTAATCAATTAACAGTTAATCAATTATGTAACAAGGTAAGAAAAATAAAGTCGGAAGTCAGTAAGAACATCTCATAAAAAATCAGTAAGGCTTTTCAAATCTCCAGGAATCAGGGGTGCAAACAAGGTAAAGTTGCAGAGAGTTAGGGATTCGAACATGAACAAAATCAGTTAGGCAAATAATAGGCAAGCAAAAGCATAGCAAGGTAAAGAATCACATAGAATCAGAGATTCGAGGCTAGCACACATTTAAACGAACAATGGGAATCCGAGAGTTGAAACCCTAGTGACTATAGTAGCTAAATCACACAGGTTTAGAGACAAATCAGTAACATTGAACATGATATATGCAATGTCACGACCCAAATTCCCAACCTCAGGGATCGTGATGGCGCCTAACATCACACCTGCTAGGCAAGCCAATGTTAGAAGTCGATTAACTAATTTCCTTGATTAATTACTTGAGCATAAATAAAAAATTCCAATTGAGCCTAACTAAAATAATTCAAAACAAAATAAAATAAAATGATAACAATAATCATTTAAATAAAACGAATCACGAACTAATTATGTAAACAACTCTAAGACTACCCTAGGGTCTGGTGTCACAATTCACGAACTACTAAAGAATACTACAAATAATGACCGAAAGAAATAGTGTAACTGTTCTGAATATAATAAAACAGTGTAAATAATAATAGGAGAAGACTCTCGGAATCTGCGAACGCCGGCAGATGTACGTCGTGTCTCCAAACGAATCGGGTGGTCGTCCTGGAATCCTCTACTGCTGATTAATACCTGGATCTGTGCAAAAGAGCACAAAGTGTAGTATCAGTACAACCGACCCCATNATATATATACGATAACACAATAAAACAATTCTACACGAACAAGAAAAATATATCTGAGACGATAATTATAAAACAGGAAGGAAATCTAAACACATCAATTCAAATACTGCAACAATAACAAAATAACACAACCGCCTCTTTCAGGCCTCAGCTATAACCAATCCTCAAAATTTTCAAGTTCTCAAACTTTATCTTTGAATAAAAGTAGTGCCAAAATATGAAAATAGTAATATAAAATAGAAAGTTTCAAACAATCTCAAATAATTCTCTTTCCAAATAATGTCAACAATATCTAACAACATATCAATAAGGCCAAATAGTCATAGAAGCAATAACGAACATATAACAATTAAGATAATGATCAAATAAGTGGGGAACGGGAAGGGGATCATGTTTAACAAATGATTTGGGTGGTGCATAGATACTCGTCACCACACCTATACACCACACCCATGCAATTCACCCACGAACCCAAATATACAATTAAATTCAAAATCTAACCTCAATTCGAGGTAAAGATTTGATTTTTATAAGATTCCTAGTTCTACCCAAACCCTCAATTTTTACCATGAAAATTCTTAGTTTTTGATTTAAAAGTGATGAAAAACAATGGGTAATTGAAGGAGTAAAGTTTAGAATTGATTACCTATGACTTGGGGATGATATTTGGTGAAGAAATTCGTTCCTAGGGCTGTGGGGTTCGAAAATTTGAAGAAGAAAAAGTCTACCCGTTTTGTATTTATTTTTTGCCAGCTATTCTGTCTCGTTTCTCGTGCTAAACGATACCTAAACTTGATTTTCTTGTGTCTAATGGATTCCTTGTGAAATTCTAATGAATTTAGGCTTTTGAATCACTCAATGTGACCTTATAATGAAGGATATATGTAGGTTTTAAGATTTGCAAATAGTACATGTTTTTAAATCGCCGTTAGGGGCAAATTCGTAATTAACAAGAAAAATCTGGGTAACCTTGGTAAAATGGCCATAAAATCCTCATACTATGTCCAAATTCGATGATTCTTTTTGCTACGGGTCCGTAATTATGATACGGATCTAATACTTCATTCAAAACATAAATCGGAGCTCATTCGTTCAATATGATATCATTTATGCTTGAAGAAACGACGTCGAAGCATAAGAAAGAACGAGCGCAACACAATCCAAACCTATTTGAAACTCACCCGAGCCCTCGGGGCTCTAAATCAAACATGCACACAAGTCTAAAAGCATAATATGGACTTTTTGCTTCGATCAAATCATGAAAATAACATGTAAAACAAGGAATTAAACCTCAAAATTAATTTTTGAAAGAAATTGTTTTGTTGAAATATTTATGAAATAATGAAAAGAATTAATGTTTGAAGTCATTGGTATCGGGCCCGTATTTTGGTGAAATTTGGTGACCCGGAACCAAAATACGGGCCCGATACCAATGACTTCAAACATTAATTCTTTTCATTATTTCATAAATATTTCAGCAAAACAATTTCTTTCAAAAATTAATTTCTAATGTTTGGAACCTCGGAATTCATTTCTGGGCATACGCCCAGGTCCCATATTTTACTGTGGACCTTCTAGGATCGTCGGAACACAGATTTGAGTCCGTTTACTCAAAATGTTGACTCAAGAACTAAAACCAAATTTT
>ML282314.1:5367-47065 GCA_005239495.1 Nicotiana undulata | reverse complement strand
AATTCAGCTGGTAAGTCCTTCTTGTTCTCCCTCTCATGTGCATACCCGTTCTGCCCACAAATGAAAAGGTGATTGTTAGTTTTGTAATAGTTTTGTAACCTAGGTTAACTGTTGGGCTCTTAAGAGCAATCCTCTGATTGAAATCGCAGTGGGGGAGCAACTAGGGTAGTGATTCAAGTGGTAATTAGGATTGGGTGCTAGAAAATTGCAGATAGAACCGCCATAGCTAAAGCTTGGTTTCAAACGTAAGGAAATGCGATCGCATTTCATAAATGCGGTCCGCAGTTGGGTCGCATATGCTAACCCGAAGCTGTTGTAGAAGATGAGTTATGCGACGCAGATGCGATTGCATATCACACTTGCGGACCGCATCTGTGTCGCACCCTTAGACAGTGTGCCCCTTTCCTGACCCCCATGGTGCGATTGAAATGCGATCGCATATGAGCATTTCATTTTGCCCAACTTTGCAACGCGAGGCATATGCGAAACGCATCACATGAATGCGATCGCATATGACATCGCATATGTTCTTCATTGTACACAGAAGTGATGATGCGATGGAGATGCGGTTCGCATTGCTTATATACGATCGCATTTTCGGTCGCATTGGGCCATTTTCAGACCAATGTGTTTCTTGCACTGTGTTTGATGCTTAGTTCTTCTCTCCACTCACACACATCTTCTATTTTGCAGTCATGTCTCGCAAACACACAGTGTCCTCTGCAAAAAGACTAGCCTCAAGCAGGCAAGCAACTCCGCCCAAGCGGGCAAGACCAGCACCTCCCCAAGATACTGTTGAAAGCTCCTCCCAGTCTGATGAGGAGGATCTTGGGCCGGAGATAAATTTGGAAGCAGAGTTGAGGCGAAAGTCAGGGGATGACTGCCAGCTGCGGTTCCCGTTGCCCAACTCCAGAGAGATATACCGGGAAGGTCTCACTACTCGACAGATCCTTCTTGAGAAGAGACTCAGTCTGAACGGCCTCCAGGAGAAATACCCTCACATCTTGGAGAACATCCAAACGAGGAATTGGGATCGTTTCACTGAACCCTTGGGAGAGTACAATAAAACGTGGGTGCGAGAGTTTTATGCTTCCTACGCTGCCTCCCAAAATGCCCATCACAAGAGAAATAAAAATTTTGCTGAGCAAGTTACTGTCCGAGGGGTGAAGGTCTCATGTAGTCAGGCAGCCATCCATGCCCAATACTTCTCCTTAGACAGCCCTAGCCAAGCCGAATATCAGACAAAGTTAGCTAACCGCGATGGAGAAAGGGCTTGGGTTGCATCCGTAATTGCACGGGGGACCCCGGCTTGGATCAACCCTTCCCACAAAATATTCAAAGAGGATCTAACTCGAGAAGGCCGGTTTTGGCTTGCTTTTGTGTCCAATCGACTCATCCCCTACAGGAATGAAACAACCATTAGCATTGAGAAAGCCATTCTCATTACTTGTATCATGTCCGGCATTAGTGTTGATGTGGCTGACATTATTTTTCAACAAATGGGGATCAGGGCATGGCAGAAGAAAAACTCCTACCCGTTTCCACACCTGATCACTTCTTTATGCCGGAAAGCCAAGGTCCCTCTCATTCTTTCTTGTGATAGGTCGGCCAAGACCAACAAAAACATTGACATTACCAGAATCAGTGATGCCGGGCCCAAGCCAGCAGCAGCCCGCCCAGCCAGTCCAGTGCCCACTACAGAGGGAGAGCCCTCAGAGCCCCAGCTTCTGATCTACCCCCATCTGAGCCTTCTGCTACTCCATCCCAGACAGCTGCCGAAGTTGGTGCATCCTCTACCATTCCACGGCCTATTCTCTCTCAGTTGGGTCTTCTAGCTCAGCACGCCAATGCCAAGGTCGACAAGCTTCTGAAAAGCTTCCATCTTTGATCCGGCAGGCCCTCACCTCTATTCAGTCGTCAGTGACTGTGCTTGAGGGTCGCCTCCATGAGCTTGAGGCACGTTTTGAGAAGGTAGAAAGAGGTGAGATTCGACACCTACCAGAGGTGCGGGCTGATGTGTCCACTCTGCAGACTGAGCTCAAAAAGATGCAGAGCATGGAGTTTGACTTTTCCTCCCTCATACCCAAGGAAGGTGACCAGGGAGGCGATACTTCTGAGCCAGGACTCGGGATTGATTTCTCCACACTGATGACAGCCCCGGCAGCCCCTACTGTTACTCCTCCCCCACCCCCTCCAGGTGTTATTTCCGGCGATGCTTCTAAGTCAGGGGAGGAGTCATCTGAGCAATCTTCCTCGTCTGATGAGGAAGAGTAGGAGCAGGGCCCTCTGGAGAAGGGCAAGGGAGTGGTTGCGTTTTCAGTTGCCACAGCTGCAGAGCCGATAGAGGAGGCACTTCTACAACTTGCCATTCAGAGATCTTTAGAGGACATAGGCACCCCGGCAGCATCCCAGTCATCAGCAGCTGAGGGTAGCAGTTCACACACGGCCACCACTCTGGATACTGAGTCCACAGATCTTCCCCCTCCGCCAGTAGCTGACATTCCTCCTGCTGAGCAGTCATCTGCTGTTGTTTTTATGGTGGTTAAGGATCCCTCCCCCACAAAGCGTGCTACAGACTCCCATAGCACTTAGAGCGTCCCAGGGAGCCCCTAACTCACTCTTTACATTCATATGCATTGGGGACAATGCATGCTTTTTAGTTGGGGGTGGTGGCTATTTTTGGATGATTAAACTTGATGTACAACTATGGTGCTAGGATGAAACATAGTGACCGGTCAAGTGTAGGTATCTAGTCTCAAGCATGTATACCTGTGAATAATCCATATCCTCTCGATATTTATAAAAACAAAAACAAAAAAAAAATACCAAATCAACTCTGTGTACTTGAGACTCACCTTTTGACATTATGTGTACGTGGAATTTTACTTGTAAATAATGAAATCTCGAGGCGGCAAACCCTAACCCTTGAACCACAACCATGAAAACTAAACAGTCATGTGCCATGTGTGTTAGTTATAGTGTAAATCATTCTTGTGTATACTTCTGTCAGCTAGAACTTGCCTAGTTGGTTTTTTTATGCTAATAATAAGTATATTGAGTTGGAGACATAACCTTAGGAAATCTTTGTGCTATTAAAGAAACCCAGTGTACCTTTCAAGCCACCAAATGATGTATGAACACCACTAGTTCCCCAATTGAGCATGTAGCCCTTTTATTGGACAACTCATTACAAGCCTTTCCCGTTTTGAGAAGTAATTCCCTCTGTTGAACCCGTCCCCCCCTTGAAGACTGAGAATGAGGCATAAAGCCTAAGTTGGGGGTGTGGTGGTAGAATCGAAAATTGAATAGGTTGTACATTGAGTGCAGAACGTATACCTCATAAGATCAGTGGAAAAGCGTTCAAAATCCCTAAAAAAAAATAAAAAATAAAAAATTTTGTGAGCAGTCTTCAAGGAGGGTGTAGTCACTTATACCCAAATAATTTCCTAACCATACCTAAGCCTGCATTGAGACCCAAAAAGTCCTGATGGGATCTCCAACCGAATGTTCTTAAAATGGCGTCGAATTAAAATAAGGGCAAGCCTATGGCATGATATGTGGTAACACTTGAACTTCTTTGAGAGTGTGAGTGTCTTGTAAATAGTCCCATTGCTGTCGATATTGTAAATATTATGATTGGGGACTTTATTTCTTTGTGGTGAGGGCACATGTGTTGTAGAGTTAACAGTAGTTGAGTTCTCGAGATTGGGTATAAGCACACTCGACCGAGGGTAACATCTTGTCAAGACGCTTGAGGCTCAAGGTTCATAAGTTGATTAAATTTCCTGTAAATAATAGTGACTGTCGAGAATTGGGTTAAATACATGCTTGTAGTACTGACACCTAACACTGCCCGTGGTCATAGTTGTTTTCGGTCTTGTAGTTAGAGTCTAGGTTAAGATGGAGTCATTTTAGTTGCTTGAGGACAAGCAAGAGTTTAAGTTGGGGGTGTTGATGTGCCGGATAATTTCGGCACATTTAACACCATAGTGCTTAAACTATGGCTCATTTCAAGAGCATTTACTCTTATTAATTATAGAATTTTGGTATTTTTTCAGTACACAAGGTGTAAACACTCAAGACCATGCAAAAGATAGTTAAAGAAGAGAAAAGAGGAGGAAAAATGACTGAATGTGATCGCATATGCAACATGCGAATCGCATTTCGAGCCTAGAGATCGCATACCGCAACAGAAAGTTGAGTCAAATTTAAGGAGTGAAATGCGGTCAAACGTGCGACCGCATATCTCAAATACGAACCGCATTTAAATCGCATCACCATCTGATGCCTGAAGCTACACTGAAAATGTGACGCACGAATGCGATCGCACATCACTAATGCGGACCGCATCTCTCAAATGCGATGAATCTCTGGGACCTAGGGTTTTGATATGCTACGAAGAAAGTGAAGATGCGAATCGCATCCCTGTTATGCGACAGGAATGCGATCGCATCTAAGCCCGACATGGGTGTTTTTATCCGCTTTTCACCTGAATTTTCTGCCCACTATAAAAGGATTTACTTGGGTATTGTGGGTCAGTCTTGTCTAGCTTTTGAACAACATTCTCTCATTAAATATTCTTCACCTTTTGGAAGTATTATAGCAAGGAAGTGGTGGTTTGTAAGCATTCATGACACTATTCAATACTTGTTTTTGGTTATTTATGATGAGTAGCTAAACTTAAACACTGAGGTTGTAGACCCTAAATGGGTGTTATGTATTTGGGTATTTGCCATAGAATATATGCATAATGGGTAGTTGATATGTGTTTACTCTTCGTCTTATATTTCTTGTTAATGGTTGCAAACATTAACTTATGCCATAAATTTTATCTTAGTTTGGAAAAGCGGGTTAGAATTGGTAAGAGTAAAAATACCAAAAACTCGAGGCGTTAAACCTCATTTAATAGAATCACTTAGGAATAAACTGGTTATATTTGGCTATAAGAGATTCGGATTTATTGCAACTCTTTTATATTTGGAAAAATCATAAAGAAGAAATACCATCTTAGTATTGGAAAATCTAGGATAGTTATCATAAGAATCATTTGCATATCAAGAAATTCCTATTAGAAATATATCATATTAATACCCACTTGCATTACACTTCATGAGAGGGGACACAACCTTGGTTATTTTACCCATATTAATTACAACATAAATTAGTCTCCCTTGTTACTACTCTTTCTTTAAAATATTAAACTATCAATCCCCATCTTCTCGTTCACTAATGGAATAGAATTTCGATTTGAGTTAAGAACCACACTGACAAAGTGATATTTTCACACCTATTCCCTGTGGGATTTTACCCCAACCTTGTTGGGTTATTATATTTGACTTAGACTGCCACTATTTTAAAGTGTAATTTGAGCGTATCACATACCGATGGATTTTTGTTAAAAAAAAAAAAAAAGCAATCTGATTTGCTCTTTGTTTTATACTGATTTTTTTTATTTAAAAAAAACGTTTTTTTGAGCAGCAGCTGCTGTATTTTCTGTGTCTGTAAAGTGTAAGGGCCCTTTTCTATTTATAGAGTAACCTAAGGAGGGTATCAAAAGGGTATATTCTACCCTAAAGGATCAGATTGTGCCTCTATTGGGACAGTTGTCCGTCCTTTTAGGCCTAACGAGACAGTTGTATAGGGCTGGAACTTTCTAAATGTCCCATCTTTTTTGTAAGTTTCAGATTTTAACCCCTAGAAAATTGATTATTTCAACTATACCCTAGGCTTTTTACCTTAGTCTGATCCTAGAATTCCTTTTAGGACTTTCTAGAACCAATTAGATGATTCTAATAGTTAAAAAATCCTAAACTTGATTTCAATTATTCTGAAATTATTTAATATTATCACAGGACATAATATTAACAGAATACTTGACCATTTATGATTAACCTCAGTAAATAGAGAAATCAATAATCAGAGAATCCTAACAACTAACAAGTTTACCAAAACAAATAAGAGCAATTATGATACAATTAGGGCAGTGTGAATCAAAGGAAAAATGAACACATATATGAAGCAAGGATAAAACCCTAGGCTAAGACATGATTATCAAGAAACCTAATTGCTAAACGAACATGAAATACTCTTTAAGGCTTTGAACTAATGAACAGATGAAAGAAAACAAAAAATCGAGGTACAAACAGTCATACAAATAAAATTAAAAAAAAAATAGATATTAAACAAATAACATATTCCTGATTTTTTATTAAAATAAAGGAAACATGTATAAAGGAGGGGGAATACCTGTGGGGGTGGTTTGGATGAACTCCGGCGACCTCCAAAAATGACTCCCACTCGCATGAATCGACGGCTCTTGTCATGAGCCATCGACTCACATGAGTTTGAGTCACAGAGCCGCTTGGAATCATCTTCAACAAGTTTTAGGGTTTTGACAGTTTTTAGATCTGAAATAAGTCGGGATTGGGTGGTCTTTTGGGGAAATCAATGGTGCGATAGGGTTGGGGAGAGGAAGGAGATCCTCTGGTAGAAATTTGGGGTCGATTGGTGATGCTCCGCCGCCAGTGGAGATTTTCGGCCTGTGGAGCTAGGGCGGTGGCTAGTCAAAAGGGAGAGAGACGAGGGGATGGGGGTGTTAGACTTTGAGTTAATTTGGGTAGGGGATATTATTTGGACATATTTATACTTAAGGGGTCATCAGTTTAGGACCGTTTGATCAAGATGATCCAACAGCTGGGGGGCTTTGATAGGATGAAACGAGGTCGTTGATTTAAGACTAGGGGCAGGCCGGGTAGGTTTTTTAGGGGGGGGGGTCGTTTGTAGTGTAGAGACAACTTTTGGGCCAGGGCCATTTTGGCCCAGGTCCTATTTTGATATATTAGGATTAATTAGGCCTAAATAAATATTAATTAACACTAAATCCTAATCAAATTCAAAAGAAAAAAATGTAATAATTAATTGTAACCTTATTTTCATCTAATCATAGATTAATTAAGAATAAAACAATTAACTTATACTCCTAATTAAATCCATGATTTATGGGATAAAAATGATTAATTTTAGTAATTACTTGTCAAAACTACATTACATCAAATAACCATCATTCATCTATTATTTAATTTAATTGATTACAAATAATAAATTCACAATTTCTTGATAATAGTGATGCGATTTTAATAATTTTAAAAGATGAATTATAAATATGCAAATGCAAACAATTCACAATTAATCACTAAAATTCAACAAAATTTGTAAATTAATTTATTTTATTGAATTTTGTAGGAGTATATGGTGGGTAAAAAATCACGTGCTCACAGCTGCCCCTCTTTGCTCGGAAACGCGAAGAGTTTTCGAGCAAAGACAAAGTGAGCAGCCATGAACAGCTTTACCCATTCGCATACTCCATTGTGAAGCGCTTTTGAAATTTTTGACCGAACCCTGCTTCAAAGGTTGCCTACATATCCTTGGCTATAAAGGAATCAGGTCAGTGTAGTTCTGAAAGTTTTGGTAGCTAGGACTATCGGGTAACTATGATTTCACTGCGGTTGCTGTTGTTACTGCTGCTAAGCTCCTTATTACACCAAAGTAGCAAATGAAAAAGACTAAGCTAAACCTATCAGCTATGAATTACAAGAGTCATATCTATTAGTCTACTGAAGCCTGATCTTGAGTCTTGGCTACTTCTATACAGACTTGATCTGGAACTTGATGCTTGTTAGTTTTAGGCACTAGTTCAATCTTTTTCACCATTTTCGGATCAAGAAGGGACATGCACCGCTTGTGACTTCAATCCTGTCTCGAGCGTCCACATCTTTTCCTCTTCTGTACTTTGGGTCCATCTCTTTCTTCATTATTATTTTCTTTTATTCTGAATTGAGACGTCTTCTTTTGGTCGTTTCGATTCCATTGTCCTAAATTGCAATCTGCGCAAAATCTAAACAAATGAATGAAATTTTCTGCCCCAGTTTTCACTAGGAGAATTTCGTGAGTTATTGCAACGAAATCTATGCTATTTTACTATTGAAAGCAATGAAAGGCCGGGAATGGTGTACCCGGAGTTATTGTAGACTAGGGAGTAGATGTCATATGCCTAAAAGTAACATCAACTCGGGGTTGGAGAACCTATGTTGGAAGAGAATTGACATGTTATGATGTCTTCAAGAAAAGATCACTTGTTTATGCCGTTGTCTGGAAATGAGATTTATCGGGTTATGCCGGCATCAACTAGGGAATGCAGGCCCTATGTTGGAAAATAAAATCAACTAGGGATTAGAGACCCTATGTTGGAAACAAGACTACTGAGTGGATACGCTATGTCTAAAAATAAAATCAACTAGGGAATGGAGACCCTATGTTGGAAAAATCATCAACTAGGGAGTGGAGACCCTATGCTGGCATCAACTAGGGAGTGGAGACCCTATGTTGGAAAATAACATCAACTAGGGATTGGAGACCCTATGTTGGAAAGAAGGCTAGGGAGTGGAGACCCTATGTCTAAAAATAAAATCAACTAGGGAGTGGAGACCCTATGTTGGAAAATAAAATCAACTAGGTATTTGAGACCCTATGTTGGAAAGAAGACTAGAGAGTGGAGACCCTATGTCTAAAAATAAAATCAACTAGGGAATGGAGACCCTATGTTAGAAAATCATCAACTAGGGAGTGGAGACCCTATGCTGGCATCAACTAGGGAGTGGAGACCCTATGTTAGAAAATAAAATCAACTAGGAAGTGGAGACCCTATGTTGGAAAAATCATCAACTAGGGAGTGGAGACCCTATGCTGGCATCAACTAGGGAGTGGAGACCCTATGTTGGAAAATAACATCAACTAGGGATTGGAGACCCTATGTTGGAAAGAAGGCTAGGGAGTGGAGACCCTATGTCTAAAAATAAAATCAACTAGGGAGTGGAGACCCTATGTTGGAAAATAAAATCAACTAGGTATTTGAGACCCTATGTTGGAAAGAAGACTAGAGAGTGGAGACCCTATGTCTAAAAATAAAATCAACTAGGGAATGGAGACCCTATGTTAGAAAATCATCAACTAGGGAGTGGAGACCCTATGCTGGCATCAACTAGGGAGTGGAGACCCTATGTTAGAAAATAAAATTAACTAGGAAGTGGAGACCCTATGTTGGAAAAATCATCAACTAGGGAGTGGAGACCCTATGCTGGCATCAACTAGGGAGTGGAGACCCTATGTTGGAAAATCATCAACTAGGGAGTGGAGACCCTATGTTGGTATCAACTAGGGAGTGGAGACCCTATGTTTGAAAGAAGCCTAGGGAGTGGAGACCCTATGTCTAAAACAAAATCAACTAGGGATTGGAGACCTTATGTTGGAAAGAAGACTAAGGAGTGGAGACCCTATGCCTAAAATAAAATCAACTAGGGATTGGAGACCATATGTTGGAAAGAAGACTAGGGAGTGGAGACCCTGTGTCTAAAATAAAATCAACTAGGGATTGGAGACCCTATGTTGGAAAATCAGCAACTAGGGAGTGGAGACCCTATGTTGGCCCAAACTAGGGAGTGGAGACCATATGTTGGAAAAGGTGTAGCCAAGGATTGGAGGCCCTATACTACTTTAGGTTTGTATCATTTTCAACTTTGGTTCTTATTTTTATTTTCTTTTTCTCTTTTTTTATTTTATTTTCATGCATGCGGGAAATGATTTTTGGAGGAAACTTCCCTTTCTTTGGAGTCAATGATGCAGAGCTCCTTCAAGCCCTTGCGCAATTTCTTTTGGTTGTACTTGCTTTTTGCACGGTTGCTTTCGAGTTGCACATGTTTCCTATTTTCAAACAAAGAACAAATTGTTAGTTTGAAACGGTGGTTGGTTTTGCGGCCTTGATTATTTCAACTGTTTGATCTTGGCCTCTTTGACGATGATCTTAACCGCTTGCTTGCTTGCTGGTGATTGGGTTTCATTTCTAAACACGGGGACCCCTGGATTTCCATATTTTATCATGGTGATCGGTCACGTGGGACCCAACATTTCACCTTTATTCTGCCTTTGTAGGCTTTCACTTGTTTTTGGGTTTTCGGAGCGTCGGTAAAACTCAGGCTCCTTAGATTTACTGCAACGGCTGGTCGCGTGGGACTTAACCTTTCCAACTTTATTTCTCCTTCATTGGCCTTTCATTCCCAATCCAAAGCATTTGGAGTACTTCGGCTTTTCAAACTTTTGCCGAGGGGGTTAGCCACGTGGGACTCAACCTTTCAATTTCATATGCCTTTATAGGCGCTTCGATTCGATTTTCTCCTTTCAAGGGTTTTGAGCTTGAGGCATCGTCCGGTCGGGATCAACTTGATGCCCTTGGTGAGGCTGAGCACCTTTTGCATATTAACCCGTGCCAAATGAGATCCTGTAAATCAATTTTGCCATCCTTTCTTTGCCTTAGTTTCGGAAACAGATTTAGACCGAAAGGGATTTAAAAGAAAACTAAATGACAGAACGGACAATGAATTTAAGCGAGAGGTATCCCTTTCAGGGAAAGGAAGGAAGGACTTATCTGCAGTGCAATGCGGAATTCAATGAACATGACATGCCTTTTGGACTGGATGCCTGATATGTGTAAATTGTCCTACTCTCATAAATTCATCACGACTAGTACTCCGAGATCGAGAAACCTTTCCCCGGACCGTGTCGATATCAGTGATCCATTATCATTTTCTATTAGTGGCGCCTTTTGCGGGTTTTTGCCGACTAACCTCTCTCATTTCTCTTCTTACCCTTTCCTTGCAGTGCTCTTTGCGAGTTTTCACTAGCAAGTCTCTCTCATTTTCAATTTCTCTGCTTACGGTCGCCTCACGGTGCCCGTGTGGGTTTTCGCCGTTAAGACTCTCTCATTTTTAATTTCTCTCATTGCTCGTATCAGCTTCAAACGTCTGCATCCTCCAACTTTAGACATTTTTGTCGATTGATCGGAAGGACTTGAACATGGTTTTACGTAGAAAGAAGTTGGATTGAGTTACAACTTTGGAACTCGTAGGTGAAAACATAACATCTGCCCCAGCTTGAACTCTTAGGGAAATGTGGAATTTTATTTTGGTGTGACTGAACACCAGGGAGAGGCTGCCTACGTATCCTTTCGGAATCAAGTCGAACGTAGTTCAGGGAAACATTTGTTTTGGTTTTTGTTTTTTTTAATAACACTTTCAGGTTCCAAAGAGGGTAATCAAAGAAAGGTAACCGGCTCAAAGGGTTTACAAAGTTGGGTAGTGTTTGGGGTAACGTGAATGAAAGACTTCGTCATTTCGATCGGGAGCATCCACATTAGGAAAAGGTCAGACATAGTACCTTTTGACTGCATCTGCATTGACAGACGTTTCGGGATCATTTACTTCGATGTCCCCCAAGTAGAATGCTCCTTTTGGAAGTAATTTGCTTATGATGTATGGACCTTTCTAATTCGGGGCAAATTTTTGTTTTGCCTCTTCCTGGTGTGGGAGGATACGTCTTAAGACAAGTTTCCCCACTTCAATGTTCCTAGGCCGCACTTTCTTGTTGTAGGCGTGGGCCATTCTTTGTTGGTACAACTGTCTGTGGAAAATTGTGACCATTTTTTTCTCGTCAATCAGAGTTAATTGTTCCAATTGGGTTTTGACCCATTCGTCGTCCTCAATTTCTGCTTCGACAATGATTCGAAGGGAGGGGATTTCAACTTTTGTAGGTATTACGGCTTCAGTGTCGTAAACCAGTAGATAGCGCGTAGCTCCAACCGATATGCGCACGGTTATGCGATATCCCAATAATGCAGAAGGCAATTTCTCGTGCCATTGCCTAGAAGTTTGAACCATTTTCCTAAGTATTTTCTTGATGTTTTTGTTTGTTGCTTCAACGGCGCCATTGGCTTTGGGCCGGTAAAGAGTGGAATTGCGGTGTGTGATTTGAAACTATTCACACACCTCCCTCATCAGGTTACTGTTCAAATTTGCGGCATTGTCAGTAATGATAATTTTTGGGATACCAAAACGACAAATGATATTGGAGTGCAAAAAATCCACAACTGCTTTCTTAGTGACAGCTTTGAATGTGACTGCCTCGACCCATTTTATGAAATAGTCGATAGCAACCAGGATAAATTTGTGCCCGTTTGAGGCTCTTGGCTGGATCGGCCCGATGACATCCATTCCCCAGGCAACAAACGGCCAGGGTGCTGACATGGGATGCAATTCTGAAGGTGGTGCGTGGATCAAATCATCATGTATTTGACACTTATGACATTTCCGGACGAAACTGAAGCAATCTTTCTCCATGGTCATCCAATAATATCCTGCCCGCAAGATTTTCCTTGCGAGGACGTACCCATTCATGTGGGGGACGCATACTCCTGAATGCACCTCATTCATAATCCTCTTGGCTAGTGCATCAGCTAGCTCGTTGTGGCATCGAGGGATATACCTGAACTCGACAGCTTTGAACCGCTTGCTAAGATCCTCCACATGTTGTCAATATGGAAGGAATTTAACATCCCGAGTTTCCCATTCTCGTTGAGCTTGCTTGATGATCAGGTCAGAATCCCCCATGTTCAATAATTCCTCTACATCCATGTCGATTGCCATATTCATGCCCATTATGCAGGCTTCATATTCAGCAGTATTGTTTGTACAGAAAAACCGAAGACGGGCGGTGGTCGGATAGTGTTGTCCCGTGGGTGAAATCAATATTGCCCCAATCCCAACACCTTTTGCATTCACGGCTCCATCAAAGAACATTTTCCAAGTGTTAGTGTTTTCGGGAATTACCTCAACTGAGTTTAATTCTTCATCCGGGAAGTAAGTACTTATAGGTTGAAATTCGTCATCAACAAGATTTTCAGCCAAGTGATCCGCTAAGGCTTGAGCTTTCATCGCCGTGCGGGTGACATAAACTATGTCGAACTCGTTGAGCAAAATCTGCCACTTTGCTAATCTCCCGATGGGCATGGGCTTTTGGAATATATACTTCAAAGGATCCAGACTAGTGATGAGGTAGGTGGTATAAGCCAACAAATAATGCCGGAGTTTCTGAGCAACCCAAGTTAGAGCGCAGCAAGTTCTCTCCAACAATGTATACTTGGCTTCATAGCTTGTGAATTTCTTGCTCAAGTAATATATGGGATGTTCCTTCTTCCCGGTTGCATCATGCTGCCCGAGAACACATCCAAAGGAATTTTCCAACACCGTCAAGTATAAGAACAAAGGCCTTCCTAGTCCTGGGGGGACTAATACTAGCGGATTCGATAGATATTCTTTGATCTTGTCGAAAGCGTCTTGGCATTCTTCCTTCCATTTAATCGATGCATCTTTCTTCAACAACTTGAATATAGGATCACAAGTGGATGTCAACTAAGCGATGAACCTGCTGATATAATTCATTCTACCCAGCAAACTCATGACCTCTTTCTTGGTTCTCGGAGGTGGAAGATCCCGAATAAATTTTATCTTCGTCGGGTCCAGTTCGATGCCCCGTCGGTTGACTATAAATCCTAGCAACTACCTAGATGGAACTCCGAAGGAACACTTGGCTGGATTCAATTTCAAATCATACTTGTGCAGACGTTCAGAGAATTTTCTCAAGTGCTGCACATGGTCGTCTTGCGTCCTAGATTTAATAATCACATCATCCATATACACCTCAATCTCTTGATGCATCATGTCGTGGAAAATGGAGGTCATGGCCCTCATATAGGTTGCTCAGGCGTTCTTTAGACCGAACAGCATGACCCGGTAACAGTAGGTACCCCAGGGTACGGTGAAGGCCGTCTTTTCTGCATCTTCCTCATCCATCAAAACCTGGTGATATCCAACATAGCAATCCACAAAAGAATGTACCTCGTGTTTGGCACAATTGTCAACCAGGATATGTATGTTTGGCAGTGGAAAGTTGTCTTTGGGACTTGCTTTATTCAAATCTTGGTAGTCGACACACACTCTGACTTTCCCATTTTTCTTAGGTATCAGGACCACATTGGCCAGCCAGGTGGTGTTTATTGGACCACTCGGATTACTCCAGCTTTTAATTGTTTAGTGACCTCCTATTTGATTTTGTCACTCATGTATGTTTTAAATTTCCTTTGCTTTTGTTGGACGGGTGGATAACCGGGGTAGGTTGGCAATTTGTGCACCACCAAGTCGACACTTAGTCCGGGCATGTCATCATAAGACCAGGCAAACATGTCTTTGAATTCGAATAGAAGTTTGATTAGAGCGTCCCTAGTTCTTTCATCAGTGTGGATGCTTATCATAGTTTCTCGGACCTCTTCTGAATTACCTAGGTTAACCGGTTCTATTTCGTTTAAGTTTGGCTTAGGCTTATTCTCGAATTGTTCAAATTCTCGATTTATTTACCTAAAAGCCTCATCTTCATCATATTCCGGTTCTTGATTCATTATTTCTTGGTTATATGGTGTATCAAGATCTGGGCGTGAAGTCCGCGAGCATGTCATGTTATTAAAATCCGCATTATTAGAACTGAAAAGAAGAAATGAGAGGAAATAACATAAATTAGAAAAAATAAAGAGAGGTTCATAGACTATGAAATATTAATTTCATTTCATTGAATTTTGAAATTAGGAGGGTTTACATCAGAATTTGAAAAAAAGGCAATAAACAAAAAGCACTCGAATTACACCCTGGAATAACTCGTAGCGCCAAAAAGATGGCAAAATTGAACTACCGGGACTCCCGCCTGACGGGGAACGAAGTAGCTTTCCAGTTCTGCGGCTTGGCATTCGGTCCCATGTATTGCACCTCAGCGGTGCTCGAGCCTTCACCCGGCTGAACCATATGGGTCTCATATAGCATTTGTCTCATGGCCTCGCAAATCCCTTCAATTTCCTCGGCCGTGAAGGCCTCATCTTCTTCTTCTATGTATTGTGGTTTGATGAAGGACTTAGTGATGTGTGGGATTGGTTGAGGCAGGTCCAATCCATTGTTCGTATGTGCGTTGGCCCATTTCACATCGGCTTCTGTAGCTTGGAAACCTATGCCGAAATTTTTTTTGTTGGAAGGCAGAGAGATGGGTTTAGTAATGCCCTGTAGGGATACCCCGAGTCCTTTTCCGGGTTTGTACCCATGTCTGATCATGTCGGTAGCGACCATGATTGATGCATTAGATAAACAGGGTTGTGGGCACGGAGCACCTTCCTCGTGCTGATAAGCACAATCTCAAAGGCCTGGTACATAATGTGCTCGCCTCCTTCTCTAGCCTCGAGGCAGGGGACGAAGGGGTCTTTGTATATTGGTTGTTCGTCCTCTCCATGGACCACTATCTCTTGATTCTCTATGTTCAAATTTGACCATTTGGTGGAGAGTGGATGGCACTTCCCCAGCAGCGTGAATCCAAGGGCTTCCTAGCATGAAATTATAAGAAGTGTCCATGTCCAGGATTTGGAAAGTCACCTTGAAATCCACAGGGCCTATAGACATGACTATGTCAATTTCCCCTATGGTGTCCCTTTTGATATTGTCGAAGGCGCGGACACAAACGTTATTTGTCCTGATTCTCTCAATGCCGATTTCCATTCTTTGTAATGTTGACAGGGGGCGAATATCTACCCCAGATCCTCCGTCGAGCATGACCCTCTTTATGTAGTATCCTTCACTTTTGACCGTCAAGTGCAGGGCTTTGTTGTGAGCAGCTCCCTCGAGAGGTAGGTCGTTTCGGCTAAAAGATATTTTGTTCACTTCGAAGAAGTGTTCAGCCATTCTCTCTAGTTGTTCGACCGAGGTCTCAGTTGGTACATACGCGTTTTTTAGCGTCTTCAAAAGTACCTTTTGATGCTCGGCTGAGCCCATCAACAGAGACAAGAGCGAAACCTGATCAGGAGTGTTTCTGAGTTCTTCGATCGTAGCATATTCAGATGTTTTCATTTTCTTTAAGAACTCTTCAGCTTCTTCAGCAGTGATAGGTTTTTTGAGAGGAAAACGTTTATGTTTGTTCTTGGCTAGTTCTTTCACGTTGAGGTATCTTTCAGATAAGTTGGCCTCAATCGCTTCTCCTACGATCTCCTTTCCCTTGTACGTTACTACCGTCTTGTTGTAGTTTCAGGTAACGGTAGTGGTATCCTTCATGGGAGTTTGTGGAACGCGGCTAATAACCACGGGTTCATTCAGCCTTGGTGAAATTATTGGCCCCCGCGCCACATACGTCCCCTTTGGCACGTACATTTTCGAGATGTTCATCATTGCTTTGTTGTATTGCAACCTTCTGGGAGGGCTTAACATGCACTGTTCCTTCCTGGGTGCCCTGGGGACATAAAGAACAACATCTTTGGATGGGCCCATCTTTGTTTTGATTTCAATCTTCCCCGTGGCCTGAGGGACGGGGTTGATTTTCTTCATCTCTTTAACTGGTTTGGGTTCTGCTTTGGGCCTTTTCTCCACATCCGTAATGGCGATGATAGCTTATAGGGCCGGATCAAAATTTTGGTCTTCGCAAATCATGTCAATAACAGGCCCGTTGTTGTGGGCTGGCAATGGATTGTTCGTTACATTGGGGACCTCATCGTCCCTTAGCACCACTTTCTTTTGTTCTATGAGATTCTCAACCGCCCTTTTGAGAGTCCAATAGTCTTCAGTATCGTTCCATTCTGATCCAGAATGATAGGCACAATTGGTTCCTTTTCTGTATGACGTCGATTCTGGATTTTGCCTAGTTGGAGGTACATGTTGCAGAAGTCCCATCTGAACTAGCTTTGGAAAAAGTCTTGAGTATGACTCACCGATAGGAGTGAAGTTAGCTCTTGGTGGTTCACGGTTGTAGGCATTGTATGGATAGTTATTCTGGGGAGGGCATGGATTATATGGAGCTTGGTGAGGATGGTTATTTCTGGGAGGTGGAGTTCTGTTCTGATTATACTATTGTTGTGGCCTGGGATGCGGCTGAGCGTTCATCACCGCATAGGGAAAGGGGGACATAACATAAGGTGCGTCTTGATGAGGATAGTAGTGTTGTGAAGTTTTGGGAAATGGGCCTGGATATTCCCGAGATCGTCGAGAACTCCTAATGTCGGAAGCCATCATGGCTCCCTCCTCTTTCTTCTTTCTGTTGGCTGCACTCCCGGATCCGCTTTGGATGGCCTGAGAAGTCTCTCTTATGGCGGATTGTCTTAGAATACGACCGGTCTTTAGACCATTTTTGACCATCTCTTCGATTTTTATTACTTCCGCAAACGGCTTGCCCATGGCGGACATCATGTAGGGTTACTTCAGCGCCGTAGCGCCTGGTATTCGAACATTGGCGCTTGAGAGAACCATGTCGAAGGAACTCGGCAAAATGGTTTTGGAAGTAGTCAGCGTCTTGGGCTTGAAAAAATACATTGACCATCTCAGTCTCGTCCATCGGAGGCTTGACTCTGGTCGCTTTCTCACGCCACTTAATGGCGTATTCCCTGAAGCTCTCTGATGACTTCTTCTTGAGATTGAATAGAGAATTCCTATCAGGAGCGATGTCCACATTGTATTGGAATTGTTGGACAAAGTCCCGGGCGAGGTCGTCCCACATATGCCAGCGAGATATATCCTTGTCCATGTACCATTCAGATGCGATCCCGGCCAAGCTTTCTCCGAAGTATGCCATTAGAAGCTCTTCCTTTCCGCCAACCCCCGCTGATTACAGTACCTTTTTAGATGGGCTATGAGGTCCCCATGTCCTTCGTATTTCTCGAACTTGGGTGTTTTAAACCTGAGAGACAGGTGGACTTGCGGGAACATGCACAAGTCTGCATAGGAAACACTCTTATGCCCGCTTAGTCCCAGTATATTCTTGAGGCTTTGCTCAATACTTCTCATTTTCCGAACCATTTCTTCTTGCTCGGGGCTTTTCTTCTCTTGTCCCAGGGTGACTTCATATCGAGGTTGTTGAAGGTATGAGTTGGGAGTAACATGAGTTGTGTCCAGATGGAACTATGGTGTTTGGAATGTGAAATCCGATGGTTCGAGGCTCGGCCCAGACACTGTTGGCGGCACCGTGGTGGAGATCGATGGTGTGGTAAAGATGTTGGAAGATACTCCGGAAAATAGTGCCTGGGGGCGAACCTCAGAAAGCCTTCCGGCGAAGTGAGCCGACATAGACAGGTATCCAAATAGTGTAGTTGGGTAACTTATAGGGACGTTGGAGATCCCGCCTGTCTTAGGAATTAACTCTGGGAAACCCGGGATGGTATTGGGTGGTTCCCTACCATTGGACCATGCGTCCCACATTTCCAGCATGTGGCAACACAGAATTCTGGTTTCTTCAACTGCAGCTGATTCAGACGTTGGGATGACCGAGTTTGGGTCATCCTCGGAGAAGTTGATGATTGGTAAGTGACTTTCAGATGTCATTTCTACACTTCCTTTTGATCTGGTGAAGTACGGATGTGAAGCCAGGTTACCCGCAAAACCAACCACCTAAAAACACACCTTTTCAAAGGGAAGACCACAACACGTTAGATCGAGGCATTTAACACATAAGGGATCGCACGTCGGGGGTATGCAATGCACCTAGGCAGTTAAACACTTTCTACATGTTTTGCATCGGTCGTGTGTTTCATCCCGACTTTTTCTCTCAAATTTGAACTTTCCTTTTATTTTATTTTTGCCCTTTCCTTTTCTCTATTATTTTTGTCACTCTTTTCTCTATTTTATTTTCTGCTCTTTTATTCCTCACTCAATTTCCTTTTTCTCTTTCCCGAATTATTCTCTTTTTAAGGTTATGATCGAATCCTATGTGGATTGCCTACGTATCACGATGCCTCGTGAATCAGATCATCACGTAGTTCAAAGAATAAATACGAAGGAAATAAATATTTTTTTCAAAATTTTCATTCATCAGATAAAAATTTCCAATTTCATTCATTACAAGAGACTTCAACACATTTTTTCGGAAATTTAAAACTACAAAATACTCTGACAATACTTTCTTGGAAATTTAAAAAAAAAACTACAGTAGACTCAAACAGGACTGCAACAGGGAAATGAAATACAAACTCGAAAAGGACATCAAGAATACATAAGTGCTTCCATTGCTCCAGGGGCCCATGGGGCATCATTGGGCCTCGCCACAAGCCTGTGTGCCATGTCTTGCTGGAGGCGGTACAGGTGGTCCATTACCTTGTGGATGAAAATCATTACTGCTGCGAAGAAAGTGGTCTGAGTCATATCTTCACACTCTTGGCACTTGGTGACAATATAATCGGCGATCTCTTTGACCTTTTGCCTGATAACACCCTTTTCCTGGACAAATGCCCGATCTGTTGAGGTCTTGCCTCTAGAACCTGGGCGTCTTTATGACTCTGTTCTTACCATTGTTGCAACTCTCCCTCCAACTAAACCATCATGGTGTAGCACTGTTCTCTTTCCGCTTTAAATCTTTTTGCTTGTTTGGCCATTTCATTCTCGAGGGAGGCCACATTTTCTTTTAAGCCCATGACTTCTTGGCCATGTTCTCTTTTCAATTTTTTTGACAAACTCTGCTCTTTCTTCTGCACCTTTTATCAATTTTTCCCGAACTCGGGCCAATTCCTCTTCGGCTTTGTCAAGATTATCACCATAACTACAAACCTTTTGCCTGAGACTGTTAATAAGTCTTTCATCGGCTCTGCTTCTTTCAGATTTTTCAATAGCCATTTTCATTTTCTGGATTTGAGCCCGGGGAGCTTCATTTTCTTTGTTTAGCCTGTTTCTTTCTCCTTCCGCTGCGGCGGCTTGTGGAGTGTTTTCAAATTTGAGTTCCCTGATTGGGCTTCCAACTTGCTTATAGTAGCTCGGTAGTTGTTCTCTTTTTCTAACCAAGCCCAGTGCTCTTGTGTTTGCTCGGTGAATTGCTGCACGTGGGGTCTTTTTGTAGGTCGTTCTGGCTCTTGATGCTCTCTGCCCCTTCTACCATACCAAGAAGTGTAGCCTGGCTCTACTTCCCCTTTGGACAAATTTCTTACCAGAGTCTGAGGCTCTAAAAACCTGCACTGGAACCAGATTTGGCGTACCCTGTCTTCTGGAAATGCAGCTCTTAGACATAACTCAATGGCTTGCTAACTCAGGTTTTCATCATATGGAACATCCTGTTGTCTTTCCAACTACCGTAAGACCCGATGTGGGGCATACGACTGAATGCTTCGAAGGCCCATCAACATAAGGTAACATATGTCGGCCGACATGTGGATGACTTCACCGATAGGGAGCCAACTGAATGTCCACTCGATTTGGCTGGCAGTCAATGAACTCAAATGTAAGAACCAGGCTTCTGTGACTTCCGAAATTCGTGGCCCTCTACCCGAGTGTTGTGTTCTTCAATTAAATTCAAACCAGTCAAACCGTAGTTCATGTAGCCCGGGCGATGACATAGGTGCTCAATCATCCAGATCTGTAGAAGCAGGTTGCACCCCTCAAAGAATTTCCCCCCAGACTGGCAAACCATTAGAGCACGGTAAATCTCGGCTAAGAACAACGGTATAAGAGTGCCATTAGATTTTTTCATCAAGAAATCAGCCATTCCCACAAGTCCAATATATATGAGTCTGTCACTCCTTGGGCAAATTAGGGTACCCATGAATGCTACCATGAAAGCAAACCCTCGGCGGGCCTCCAATTTAGTTTGGTTCTTGTGGTGAGTCAGACCAGTGTTATCAGCTTCATAACCCCGAGGATCTCCATAGCGACTGTATAGGAAGTAGAAAGTGCAGAACCCCTCAGATAGGTGCGGATCTTGGATTTCACGACTGATGCTTAGAAGGTCTAGGAACTTGTGGGGAGTCATAGCCCTGGGAGCTCCGGTATACCGACTCCTAAGATTTTCTCTGAGGCCAGCATACCCCGCTATTTTCTCTAGCGTGGGTGTCAACTCAAAATCCGAAAAGTGGAACACATGTGAGCGGGGTCCCAAAATGATACTAAAGCCTTGATGATGTCCAATCTTGGCTTAATATTTAACGCGCCGGTGAGTCCACCCAAGGCTTTTACCGCGGACTTTCTGCTAACTTCCCCTAGGTCCCTCCACTACATATGGAGTCCCATGGGAATTTCTTCGACAGCTCTAAAGGGAATATTTTCGACAGTGCTCATCCTGCACATTTATTTAATGATTTGGTTAAGGAAAAAGAAAAGCCATAATTTACTTTTTGACCAGAGGTAAAGAAAAGTGCTATTTTTGCAAAAATTTCGTAATCAAATGAAAATGGACCACCTTTGCGAATGCGGCCTTTCAACACTTCGGGTAGGAAGTTTTTAGGGATGTGTTTACTAATTGGGTCAAATTTTTTTGGAAAAGACCACAGGCGGCTATTCTTGAAAAATAGCCTTCCGGCTCCCTGTTGGGACAATTGGCTATTTAGGAAAGAACGGCATCACCTAACTTTATTTACGACCGTATTTTGCATTTTGATTTTGAAAAATAAGGTTGAACCTGGTGAAGGTTTCCTACGTATCCCACACCCTTGAGAATCAAACAATGCGTAGTTCGAGAAATCTTGACACAACTTTGAAAAATATGCACTAACTCATTTCATTTTGAAATACTATTTTCCTTCTTTCTTTCCCTCCATTTTCAATATTTTTGACAGGGTTTCGGGATGATTTTGAATATCGGGGTTTTCAAAAAATTGAATAAATCTCCTATTCTATTTCTCTCTTGGTTTTTCTATTATTCACTTTTTTTAGCCGGTCAACAAACAAACCAACACAAAATATTGTACACATAGCAAGTAGGATGAATCAGGATGGTCGTTCATTTCGGGTTCACCTATCCTAGACGGACCCAAACCCCCGTGTTGAGTCCCCTAAGTCAAATGCACGTGATGGAAATAATCATTCCTACTAAGGATCCGGCATGAGGCTATGTTATACTAGGTTTATATCCTGGGGTTTTGTTCTAGAGAAGGCCTACCCGAGCGGACAGCTCGAGCCGAGGTCGGGGCAGCGTACCGGGAATACAGAAGCTTCATCGGCTTTGCAACTTGTCCGTACCTCGTTCTAAAATTTGGATGACTCTAACAGAAAAGAAGTCACACGAAGTGCACACTTCTCAGATGATTTAGAAGACTCAGAGAGAAGAAGGGTTTTGGCACAGTTTATATGTAGTTCAGATAATATCAAAGCGGTAAATGCGGCAATTAGCATATCAGGTTTCAACACGTAAAATCAGATAATGAAATCCAAAATATAACAGTTATATAAGCTCGAATTCTTGAACCCTGAACCAGAGATTCTGGGTTCGATCCCCAGCAGAGTCGCCAGAGCTGTCACACCTCCTTTTTCACTACCCGAGTTAATGAAGGGTAATAAGGGAGTTTTTCCACTTTAAGTGACATTATTCGGATTTGGGATTTATTTTTAGTTTTCAGAGTCGCCACCTGGATTTTTGACGATGTTCCGGGACACCGTTTATAGAAATCCCAAACCGAAGAAATTTAAACTCTGTTTTAAGTTGTCTGCGACCAAAAGTCCAAGTAAAGAATTCTGTTAACCCGGGAGAAGGTGTTAGGCATTCCTGAGTTCCGTAGTTCTAGCACGGTCGCTTAACTATTAATATTTTTCCTAAATTATATGATTGTTTACGTGTTTTAGCCTATCGTGCATTTAGACTTTTTAACTTTTGACCACTTTTAGCATTTATGGATTTATCTTGAAACAAGTCGCGATGACGTGCACTTGTTTGTTTTTGGACACATTGTAACTGCACCACATGAAATGCACCCGTAATTACAAAATGTGATTTTTATTATTGTTTTGAGTTCGAGTCGGGGACATGAGTTGCCACACCCGAGTGTAGATTACATAGTCATGAATATGGTCATGACGGTTAAAAGGCCTATTTGATGTGATACTTAATTATTCTCTAAGTTTCGGGATTTTTATCTAAAAGAGATATTTTAATATACGGGATATGTATAGAAACCAATTCGGATAATTATGGATTTATCTTAGAATAAGTCACGATGGCGTGCACTTGTTGTTTTTGAACACATCGTAACCACGTCACATGAAGTGCACCCGTGATTGCTACATGTGATTTTATTAATGTTCGACGTGAGAGTCAGGAGCACGAGTTGCCACCGAGTGTAGGTTATGGTTGTTTGGAGTAATACTTGACTATTTACTAAATTTTAATCTAAAGATGTATTTTCAACCCTAAGGATATGTAGAAGATTGTTTAAGCTTAAATTCACTTAGTCTAATGGACAAGATGCTTGGGCTATGGCCATATTTTAGCCCAACTTTTAACCCTTTGGCCAATCCTAATTATGGCTATTTGTGAAAGAAAGATTTATACAATTCAAATAAGCACCCCTAAATCAAAGAATGTAAACAGAAATATGTATCATTTAGACGCTACTAACGATCAGAAATAAGTTTGATAACGAGCTATTTCCAGTTATTATTAAAAAATACTGTCTAAAAGGTCGTTAAATCTAGAACAAGGATTTTTAAGACAAATTACTAGACTTTGAAAGAAACAGGTATTAGTAATGAAACCTGAAGTTTTAGGCAATTTTTACTTAAATACCAGAATCATACAAGATTTGAATGGCGGTTTTGAGTCTCACGTGAATCAGATTCCTAATATGTGTGACGATATACAGTCCCCGAACTTTGGGGCTTTCGTGCCTTTCAGGCCCAACAACACGGGCTCAAGCTAATTTAAGCTTTAAAGAGGGCCATTCCACTTAGACTGGCCCAGTTTTAGTGACCTTTAAAGGTCTGGCCTGAAGGCCCATTTCGTAACAAGGGAGATCATATTTTAAAAAAAGAAGAGGAAAACTACTGAATGAAATTCCATATAGAGTTCAGTCTATCTTTACAAATACGAAAATGTAGAATTTAAAAATACAATTTCTACTCCGAAAATACAATTTCCTAACAAACGAGATAGTAAAAATAAAAAAAATAAAGATGTTGCTCCTGTGCAAGCTCAACAGTACTCTTTGACTGAAACCTTGTGACTCAAACCTGCATTTCTTATTTGTTTCCAAACAATCAAACGGGTTTTTATGCATTATCACGGAGTGAATCTGACCACAAATGGGTCAGATTCAGTTCCCATTATGCCAACATTAACATGAATATAAAATCATAATGGCTAACACATGTGAAAATCTCTGATTGAGACAAATAAAGACAACTACGGATTAAAGCATGTACATAAACGACATATTAAAGTCGTTGGATTCGACTATCCTTTAGGAGAACATTAATTCGTATTGAACAGTCCTAGATCCTAGCAATAAACTAAAAGATACACAAGTTTCTCTGCTTGTGATTCCTTCAGCAACTAAAAGAAAACACAAACCAGGAACAGATTTATGCATTTTATGGAATGAATCTGACCATAAAGAAGGTCAGAATCAACTCCAATCATGCTAACTAAACAATACTCTACCAATTAGTGTTACAATTGATAGTTGGAAAATAACTCAGCAAAATTTCAATAAGAGAAAACACACAATTTCGACCTTAGATTTGCATACAAGTTCAGTCAAGGAAACACAAACAAACAAATAAATTTACATATCAGCATAGCACAAAATTTCAGATCTAAAAGAATTTATTCATAGAATAGGGTGTTACATACCTTTTCAAAGAGAAAACAAAAGAAATCCTTACCAAATAAAGGACAGGGAGAGATGGAAATCAACTAGTAAGATGAAAACCCAGCAACAAACGAACAACATATCAGCAACCAGCTAAGACCAAACAGTACCAATAGGAAAACCAGCCCAGGAATTCCGAATATGGGTGCACAAGATTCTCAAAATCAGAATACCCAAATAAGAACAACAAAACTCAGAACCAAAACAACCTACCGATGGATTTATGTTTAAAAAAAAAGCAATCAAATTTGCTCTTTATTTCATACTGATTTTTTTTTTTTTTTTAAACTTTGTTTTGAGCAGCAGCTGCTGTATTTTCTATGTCTGTAAAGTCTAAGAGTCCTTTTCTATTTATAGAGTAACCTAAAGAGGGTATCAAAAGGGTATATTATACCCTAAAGGATCAAATTGTGTCTCCATTGGGACAGTTGTCCGTCCTTTTAGGCCTAATGAGACAACTGTACAGGGCTGGAACTTTCTAGATGTTTCATCTTTTTTGTAAGTTTCAGATTTTAACCCCTAGGAAATTGATTATTTTAACTATACCCTAAGCTTTTTACCTTAGTCTGATCCTACAATTCCTTTTATGACTTTCTAGAATCAACTAGATGATTCTAATAGTTAAATAATCCTAAACTTGATTTTAATTTTACTGAAACTATTTAATTTTCAGGGATCTAACCTAATCAATTAGTCACGGGACATAAGATTAACATAATACTTAACCATTTATGATTAACCTCAGTAAATAGAGAAACCAATAATTAGAGAATCCTAACAACTAACAGGTTTACCAAAACAAACAAGAACAATTATGATACAATGACAATCAAACAAGGGCAGTGTGAATCAAAGGAAAAATAAACACATATATGAAGCAAGGATAAAACCCTAGGCTAGGACATGATTATCAAGAAACCTAATTTCTAAACGAACATGAAATACTCTTTAGGGCTTTGAACTAATGAACATATGAAAGAAAAAAAAAATCAAGATAAAAACAGTCATACAAATAAAATTAAAAAAACAGAGATTAAACAAATTACATATTCTTGATTTTTTTTTTTTAAAAAGGAAACAGGTAGAAAGGATGGGGGAATACCCATGGGGGTGGTTTGGATGAACTCCGACGACTTGCCGGAGTTTGGCCGGACTCTAGCGACCTCCAAAAATGTCTCCCACTCGCATGAATCGATGACTCTTTTCAAGAGACATCGACTCATGTGAGTTTGAGTCATAGAGCCGCTTGGAATCATCTTCAACAGGTTTTAGGGTTTTGACAGTTTTTAGATCCGAAATAAGTTGGGATTGGGTTGTCTTTTGGGGAAATCAATGGTGGAATGGGGTCAGGGAGAGGAAGGAGATCCTCTGATAGAAATTTAGGGTCGATTGGTGGTGCTCCGACGCCGGTGGTGATTTCTGGCGGGCCGAGCTAGGGCGGGGGACGGCAGTTCAAGGCGGCGGCTAGTCAGAAGGGAGAGAGACGAGGGGATGGGGGTGTTAGACTTTGAGCTAATTGGGGTAGGAGGTAACATTTGGACATATTTATACTTAAGGGGTCATTAGTTTAGGACCGTTGGATCAAGATGATCCAACAGCTAAGGGGCTTTGATAGGATGAAACGGGGTCATTTTATTTAAGGCTAGGGGCAGGCCGAGTAGTTTTTGGGCTGGGTCGTTTGTAGTGTAGAGACAATTTTCGGGCCTGGGCAATTTTGGCCCAGGTCCTATTTTGATATATTAGGATTAATTAGGCCTAAATCAATATTAATTAACACTAAAGCCTAATCAAATTCAAAAGAAAAAAATGTAATAATTAATTCTAACCTTATTTTCATCTAATCATAGATTAATAATAAAACAATTAACTTTATACTCCTAATTAAATCCATGATTTATTGGATAAAAATGATTAATTTTAGTAATTAGTTGTCAAACTTACATTACATCAAATAACCATCATTCATCTATTATTTAATTCAATTGATTACAAATAATAAATTCATAATTTCATGATAATAGTGATGCAATTTTAATAATTTTAAAAGATGAATTATAAATATGCAAATGCAAACAATTCACAATTAATCACTAAAATTCCATAAAATTTATAATATTAATTTATTGTATTGAATTTTGTTGGAGTATATGGTGGGTGAAAAATCACCTGCTCACAGATTAAAGCACAAAATTTAGTGAAAATCATGGATTTAGAGCAAAACCTAGGGTTTTGATAAAATAGGATTTTGACAACGAAATTTGTTATGAAATCTAGTAAAAATCATATATTATATATCCTTAGGTTATGAGTAACAACTTTCCTTAAAATTTTCGGGAATCCGAATGTCGGCCCGAGGGTGGATTTTAAGAAGCTTACAAAACTAGGTTGGGTAACAATCTAAATAGGGAATTGTGAACTTTTGAACATAGATTGAATAATTTATGTAATGTTTGGTTAGTTTCAAGTTGTTGGGAGACAAATTTGGAGATTCAGGCGCATTCTTGAATCGGGAAGTAGGCTTGAGATGAGGTAAGTCTCCTTCCTAACCTCGTAAGAGGAAACTTTCCCCTAGGTGAAATAATTGATTACGTGAATAACTTCAGGGGGACTACGTACGTACTAAGTGACGAGAGTCCGTGCGTAGAGACTATTCTTGTTATGTCCGGGTAGATAGGTTTACACCATTCCTTGTGAATATTGCTAATTGAATTACATGTGTTACTTCTTTGAAAGGAAGTTTATATTGATAACTTAAGAACTTAAAGGTTTTAGGTAAATCTTTAAATTGAAAAGAAATGGATTAAGGAAATGTGTTATGCTTATGTGAAACCGCCTTGCAATTATATTCTGCGAGCGGGGTGATTTCTTCCACTACTCTAAAGGAAGTGGGTCGTTTGCCTCGGCAGGTTATAGATGTATCTATGGTTCGCGTCGTTCGACCCTTTGGCAGTGCACATTTATTATTTTGTTGGATCGGGCCGTAAGTCCCGGACACACTATGCGCATGCTACCTTCTTGATATATTTCCGTGACTGTTAAACTGTTAAATATCCTGGAAAATGATGTAGTAACATGTATGATAGGAGTTTGAAACATAAAAATACTTGTGGGAAGACTTGGCATTTCTTGTCTTTATTAATTATTCATATTTTCTATTCATGCTTAGTCTTACCTTTAATTATATTGTTTTGACCCTAGTAAGTGTCAAGTCGACCTCTCGTCACTACTTCTTCGAGATTAGATTGGATACTTACTGGGTACATAATATTTGTGTACTCATGCTACGCTTCTGTACTTAATTGTATAGGTTATGAGGCAGGTGCATGTGACGACCCCAAATCCTGACAGGCTGTAATGGCGCCTTTCGTGGAACTAGGCTAGCCAACTATCACTTTACTACGCATTTGTTAAATTATAAGAGCTCAGAATTTAATAATAAGCATGAAACCAAGCATAGAATAGTGTAATTTAGTCTTAGCGTCCAAATAATAGTCTAAACAAAACCTCCCAAGACTGGAGTCAATAGTCATGAGCATCTACGAATAAATAAATCTAACTCTGCTAAAACTATAATATATGTCTCTGAATCAAATGCTAAAACTAAACGAGGAAGGGAAATGGAGAAGTTGTGGACGCTAGACAGCTACCTCGAAATCCCGTGAACTGCTGCTAACGAACAAGGCAACTACTGCTCCAAATCGGTACCTGAACCCGTGCACAGAGGCACAGGGAGTCTTTATGAGTACACCAACTCAATAGTAATGAAAATAAATCACAGTCTGATAAATATAAAACACACAGTACAGACACAATTTCACAAAAGCCAGTAAAACACCAAGTCACCAGGTAGTATTCATCAAATACATAAGTTCGAAATCAATTTCCAGAAATCCTTTGAACCAAGTGTAATATCATAATATCTCAATAAAATTCTCGGCAAAACCAGTTTGAAAACGAAGTAAATCATAGTTTGAGAACTCAGTAAATATCTTCATAAAACTGCCCCTCGGGCCATAATCATTTCTCGTAACAATATCTTTCCGTATTAGCCCATCAGGCAACCTCACAATCACTCTGCCCATCAGGCAACCTCAGAATCACTCTGCCCATCAGGAAACCTCACAATCACTTAGCATAAGCCCCGCGTGCATCACTCATTAGGTACATGCGCTCACTGGGGGTAGGTACAGACTTCGGATGGGCTCCTACAGCCCCATTGCTATAATAAGCCACATAATGGATTAAATCAAACACAATATAGGCCCGCAACCTCACTCTTATCATATCATCCTCACAATATAGGCCAGCAGCCTCACTCAGTCAGACACTCTCAAATTGCCCTTCAGGCCATAAATATACCGGGTTCTCGACCCAAAAATAATGTTTTATTTTCAAGAAGTAGTATCAAAATACACTGAGTGTAAAAACAATTTCACAGAAAAGACTGAATGAAAAATCATAACATATCATTGAGGAAAATAGTAAAAACATCTCCCAAGGGGTAAACGGATCAGCACTAAGCCCCAAACATGGCTTACAACCCAAATCATATCAAGATATAACAATACTATTAAGCATAGGCTTTAAACATCGGTTTAGCAACTCAATAGTTGCCTAAATGAGGAATATATCTCCAAAGTCTCAACCTTTTCATTTCAAAACCCGTGAAAGGGTGCAAAGTTCGGGGTTTCATACCCTCAGGACAGGATTTAAAGACATTACTTACCTCAAACTAGCCCGAAATTACTTCGCAGTGCGTTTGCCTTTTNAAGGGTGCATAGTCCGGGGTTTCATACCCTCAGGACAGGATTTAAAGACATTACTTACCTCAAACTAGCCCGAAATTACTTCGCAATGCGTTTGCCTTTTGAATCAACTTCCGGATGCTCCAAATCTACCAAGTTCAGATTTTTATCATCAAATTATGCTCAAGGAATAAATTCCAATTGAAAAATATCGAATTTAGCTCACAAATCCGAATTCGGTCAAAACCTGACCCCCGGTCCCGCTTCCCGAAACTCAGAAGTTTTTATACCAAAATGTTCTTCGTTCTCTCATGAGTCTGTACACATAAAGAACACCAAAATCGGAGTTCGTTTGACCCCTCAAAGCGACCCCTAAATGTCTCATAATCTCAAGCCCTAAACCCACCTTTTTCTACTGATTTCCATGAATTTAATACTGAGATTATGTTCTATAATCATCAATAATTAAGTTTTAATGATCAAAATACTTACATCTATGAATAACACTGATTTTTCTCTTCAAAAATCGCCTCAATAGCTCTTTGTCCGTACAAAAATGGTGTAAAAAGGGTTTAGGTCGCGGAAGGGTTTAATTAAATATGCCCAGTTATTTTGCTCTCCGCGATCGCACAATGTTTCTCCCTTTGTCCTCCGCGATCGCAGACCAAGGCACGTGATCGCACAGTGCATTTCCCACCTCCCACGTGCCTGACCTGTGCGATCACACTACCTTCTACGCGATCGCACTGCTTAGACTCCCTCTACTCTGTGATCGCACAGAGAAATTTTCACCTGCCCCAATTTACTCTCCGTGATCGCATTACTTCCCCGCGATCGCAGTGAAGGAATTTGCTGTGCACAAAAACCAGAAAACCAGCTATGTATTCAAGTCCAAATGAGTCTGTTAATCACCCGAAATCAATCCCGAGTCCCTCGGGACCCCAACCAACTATACCAACATATCACATATGATTATTCAAACTTAGTTGCACTCTCAAAACACTAAAATTAACATCAAAACACCAAATTCACCTCGGATTCAAGCCTAAGAACTCTGAAATTTATAACATCCACCAACGATGCCGAAACTATTCAAAACAACTCCGATTGACCTGAAATTTTGCATACACATACAAAATTACATGTTCCAACTGTCGGAATTCCATTCCAACCCCGATAGCCTATTTTCCACCGCCAATCGGAAATCGCCAAAAACTAACTTTCGCCAATTCAAGCCTAATTCTACACCGGGCATCACGAAAATATTCCGGACACCCTCCTAATTTACAAATCACCTAACGAAGCTATCCGAGCCATAAAATTTGCATTCTGAGTTCGTTTACCAATAAGTCAACTCTCAATTGACTTTTCTAACTTCAAGGCTATTTTTCAAGACAAAGTGGCTAAATTCTCATTATATTCACTTCAATTTCAAGCCTACCAACTCTAACACATCAATAACAGTATAATCAATCTATGACAAGTCATTAATAGCAATTATGATGCATCTGGTTATCATTCCGGGTCGTTACAATGCATCTGGTTATCAGTCCGGAGCCCGTTCTTGACTTTTCTCGAGATTAGAGATTCCACGGTAAGCTGCTTCTCTTGGTGCCGTTCAGCAGCACGTTGGAGTCTTTCCGTTCCCTTTTGTTATGTTGTCTATATCCTCTCAGACAGTAGGATAGATGTATTATTTTAATTTCTTCTACTAGATGCCTGTAAACTTGTGACACTAGTTCCTGGCACACACATTGGTAGACTATTCTTTTGGAGATGTGATTAATTAAAGTTGACTTCTTGATCTTCTTAATTTAACTTCCCTAGCTATTTATATATATTCCATGTTATATATGGGGCCCAGCCAGTAGCAGCAGCAACACCTGAGCCTAGACAAGATGCGGACGGCGATCCGCAAAAGCTATTAAACTGATGGACCAAATTGCACCCTCCTGTCTTCGGAGTCGAGCGTCATGAGGATGCTTAGGATTTTATTGATAGGTGCAGGGACAGACTGCACAACATGAGGATACTGGAGTCTCATAGAGTTGACTTAACTACTTTCTAGCTAGAGGGCAGGGCCCGTAGATGGTGGCAGTCTTATGTTCTGGGCAGACTAGCGGATTCTCCTCCCATCACTTGGGAGTAGTTCCCTCAGTTATTCCTGGACAGGTATATTCCACCCTCTGAGAGGGAAGATCTATGGTATCAGTTTAAGCAACTGGAGCAGGGTCAGATGTCAGTGACCGACTACGAGGCGGGGTTTTCTGAGCTGTCTCGTCATGCACTTATGATACTTTCTACTGACGCAGATAGAGTGCAGTGGTTTTTAGCAGCGTTGCACGCTAGTATTAGGGCCAACATGTCCCGTAAGGTGGAAATGGGGACTCTTTATCATCTTGTAGTGGAGATAGCTCGCAGGATTGAGGGCTATCATTTGAGGAGCAGAGAGCAGGGACTTCAGGATAAGAGAGCTCAGTTTTCTGGAGATTTTAGAGGTACCCCGGCTAGGGGAAGAGGTCAGTTTGGTAGGGGTCAGCCCAGTAGGCCCCCATATTCAGCACCCCATCCACCTCCTCGAGGTGCTCCAGTGAGGCCTAATTTCAGTGCGATGACGGATAGTTCTTATCGCCCACCATCTATTCAGGGTTTGTCCGGCGGGTATTCTGGTCATCAGGGATCTTCTAGCTCTTATTTCAGTTCTATGCCAGAGAGTTCATACCGTCCTCCACCCATTCAGGTTCTTCTTCATGACAACAGGCTATGATGCCGAGAGGTTGTTATGAGTGTGGGGATCTAGGTCACATGAAGAGGTTTTGTCCCAGGCTTCGGGGCAAAGCAGTGCAGCAGAGTCACTAGCCTATGGTTTTAGCACCAGTGGTTCGACCACCCAGAGGTTGAGGACAGGCTAGTAGAGGTCGTCCTAGAGGTGGAGGGCAGGCAGGCGGAGCTTAGCCAGCTCCTGTGCAGTCGAGCAGAGGCCAGTCAGCCGACGCTCCAGCCAGGTTCTATGCTTTCCCGGCCAGACCAGATGCAGTGGCCTCAGATGTCGTGATCACATGTATTAATTCAGTGTCCGGTAGGGATGCTTCAGTATTATTTGATCCAGGGTCCACCTATTCATATGTATCAGCTTTGTTTTCTCATTTCCTGGATATTCCTCGTGAGTCCTTGGGTACTCATGTTTATGTGTCCACTCCTGTGGTTGTGGATCGGATTTATCAGTCATATGTAGTCACATTTTGTGGGTTCGAGACCAGAAGGGACCTCTTGTTACTTGATATGATTTATTTTGAGGTCATCCTGGGCATGGATTGGTTATCTCCTTATCATGCCATCCTAGATTGCCATGCCAAGACCTTTACTTTAGCCATGCCTGAGTTGCCAATATTGGAGTGGAGAGGTTCCTCAGTTAGTGCGGCTAGTCTGGTTGTTTCTTACCTGAAGGCTCGACGTATGATCGAGAAGATTTGTTTGGCTTATCTTGATTATGTGCGGGACACCACCGCAGAGTCTCCGACGATTGATTCGGTGCCAGTGGTTCAAGAGTTTGCTGATGTATTTCCTTTAGACCTTCCAGGCATGCCACCGGATCGTGATATTGATGTTTGTATTGACTTAGATCCAGGAACCCAACCTCTATGTATTCCCCCATACCGCATGGCTCCGAAGGAATTAAAAGAATTGAAGGAACAACTTGAGGAGTTGTTAGCTAAGGGGTTTATCAGACCGAGTGTATCCTTGGGGTGCTCCAGTGTTATTTGTGAAGAAGAAGGATGGGACTATGTGGATATGTATTATCTACCGCCAGTTGAACAAAGTCACCATCAAGAACAAGTACCTGTTGCCGCGCATCGATGATTTATTTGACAAGTTGCAGGTGATCGGTTATTTCCTAAGATTGATTTGAGATCAGGGTACCATCAGTTGAAGATTCGGGATTCGGATGTCCCGTAGACTATCTTTCGTACTAGATATGGTCATTATGAGTTCTTGGTAATGTCCTTTAGCTTGACTAACGCCCCAGCGGCATTCATGGATTTGATGAACAGGGTATTCGGGCCTTATATTGATTCTTTTGTCATTGTCTTCATTGATGAAATCTTGGTCTCCTCACGTAGCCTGGGGGAGCACGAGCAGCATTTGAGAGTAGTGCTCCAGACCTTGCGGGAACAAAGGTTGTATGTTAAGTTCTCCAAGTGTGAGTTCTAGTTAGATTCTGTGGCATTCTTGGGACGTGGTTTCCGGAGAGGGTATCAAGGTGGATCCCAAGAAGATTGAGGCAGTTCAAAGTTGGTCACGCCCTACATCAGTGACTGAGATCAAGAGCTTCTTGGGACTGGTAGGTTATTATCGCCGGTTTGTGGAGGGCTTTTCATCCATTGCATACCCTCTGAATAGATTGACCCAGAAGGGTGCCCCATTCTGATGGTCTGACGAGTGTGAGGCAAGCTTCCAGAAGCTCAAGACAGCCTTGACCACATCACCAGTTCTAGTGTTGCCTTCTAGTTCGGGGATGTAGACAGTCTATTGCGACGCTTCACGCGTTGGCTTGGGGTATGTGTTGATGCAGGAGGGGCGAGTTATTGCATATGTTTCACGTCGGCTGAAGGTTCATGAGAAGAATTATCATGTGCACGATTTGGAGTTGGCAACGATTATTCATGCTCTTAAGATTTGGAGGCATTACTTGTATAGGGTGCCTTGTGAGTTTTATACAGACCACCGCAGCTTGCAGCACTTGTTCAAGCAGAGGGATCTTAATTTGAGGCAGCGTAGATGTCTTGAGTTGCTGAAGGACTATGACATCATTATTTTTTATCATCCGGGCAAGGAAAATGTGGTTGCAGATGCCTTAAGCAGGAATAAAGAGAGCATAGGTAGCTTGACATTCATTTCGGCAGAGGATAGACCACTAGCTTTGGACATTCAGTCCTTGGCTAACCGCCTAGTGAGGTTGGACCTTTCAGGGCCTAGCTATAACGACTCGGTCGGTCATTTTGAGATTTAGCGCCCCGATCCTTTGATAATTGCTTTCCCGACGTTTATATCTGCTTATAGGACTTGTCGTAAGGATTAGTTGTGAATTTCGGAGAGTTTTTGGATACATAGTCCCTATATATGAGTTTAAGCTTTAGAAATTGGACCGGAGTTGGAACTGTGTAAAGACGGATCCGGAATAGAATTCCGTCTACTCCGGTAGCTCCGTTGGGTGATTTCGAGGATAGGAGCGTGTCCGGAATGTGTTTTCGAGGTCTGTAGTAGATTTAGGATTAAATTGGCGAAAGTTAGAATTTCAGCGATTTTGGCCGATAGGTGAAATTTTGATATTGGGCTCGGCATGGAATTCTAAGAGTGGATGTAGGTCTGTAGTGTCATTTATGATATGTGTGTAAAAGTTGAGGTCATTCGGACTAGTTTTGACGTACTTCGGCATCAGTTGTAGATTTCGGAAATTTCCTAAGTTCTTAGGCTTGAATCCATGCATAATTCTTGATGTTGATGTTATGGGACGTTGTTTGAAAGCTCGACTAAATTTTAATGAGGTATTAGGACTGGTTGGTAGGTTCGGTTGAGGTACCGGTGACCTCGGGTGTGTTTCGGATGGTCAACGGGTCGATTCAAGCCTTGTGAGGATTGCTGGTTTTCTGGTGTGAGTGCAGCAGGTGTTTCTTCATTACAATCGCGTGAGGGAGTCCGCGATCGCATAGAACAATTTGGGTCCAGATGGACTTAATGAAACGCAATCGCATAAGTTGGGTCACGATCGCGTAGAAGAATAAGGCGGGAAGGGAGCTGGGGTGTAAACCCTTCGCGAACGCGTGGTGTCGAACGCGGTCGCGCAAGCTAGGGAAGCTAATGCTTCGCGATCGCGTTGGAAATGTTGCGAACGCGTAGAGTAAATTGAAGCGCATGTGAGTTTGTTCTTCGCGATCGCGACTGGTTGTCCGCGATAGCAGTGAAGAAATGTCCTGGACAGATTTTAAAACCCAAAATCGAGGGTTTAAGCCATAATTCATATTTGAACTTGGGAGCTCGGGAAAGTGCGAGTTTTGGAGAGATTTTCACCTGGGCGATTTGGGTAAGTAATTCCTACTCGGTTTAGACTAATTTCCATGAATCTACACTTAAATCCATCCTTTAATTTCGAAATTTGGTGGAAAATTGGGGAAAATTTGGATAAAGTTCTTAGGCCAAGTTTTTGAGTTTTGATCGACATTTTGGTATCTGATTCGAGTAATTCTTATATGGTTAGACTCGTGAGTGAATGGGTGTCCGGAATTTATATTTTACCCGATTCCGAGACATGGGCCCGAGGGACATTTTTGGTGATGTTCTTAAATTCGCGTATTAGCTTCGATTCTACTAGTTAGATTAATTCCTTAAAGTTATAATTACATTATGCAATTGAATTTACTATATTTGGACCATTCGGAGTTGGGTACTCGTGGCAAGAACGTGATTTCGGGTTGAGTTGCGCAGTCGAGGTAAGTGGCTTGCCTAACTTACTGTTGGGGACTTCCCTTATGTTGTTTTGATATTAATTGTTGTGTGGGCGCCATGTACGTGAGGTGACGAGTACGTGCACGGACCATTATTGCGAAAATTCCATTTTTCTCCGAAAATTATAAATTATTTTTCTCCTATTACCTTGCTTCATTGTGTTAAATCGTTCAACTTAGATTAGGAAAGCATGCTTACCTATTTAACTGTCACGACCCGAAATCCCACTGAGGGGACCGTGATGGCGTCTAACGTTGAACCCCGCTAGACAAGCTAACGTTACTAGTTATTCTAAATTGCTCCCTTATTATTTATCAATTAACAGTGATATACAAGAATAATTAGAAATCAAAGTGCGGAAGAAATGAAATCTAACAGCTTAATTAAACAGTATTACATAAATCCTCCATAATAATTCCCCAAAATCTGGTGTCACAATTTCACGGACTGTCTATGATTGCTACAAATAAAGGTCTGAATAAACAAAGTGCTACTGTCTCGGAAATACATAAAGACAGGAAAAGAAGAGAGATAGGAGGTGACGCCAAGTCCTACGGACGCCTGCAGGACTACCTCAGTGTCGCTTGGTGGACTGAAGGAAGCCTCCTCAATCAGTGTCCACTGGGTCCGGTACCGGGATCTGCACAACATAATGAAGTGCAGGTGTAGCATCAGTACAACCGACCCCATGTACTGAGTAAGTGCCGAGCCTAACCTCGGCGAAGTAGTGACGAGGCTAGGACACGACAACAATATCACCTGTGCAGTTTAAATAAATATAACAGGAAATAACAACAAGAAATAACAATTAAGTACAATAAAGGCGAAAACATGCTGGGGAAAAGGGGTAACAATACTTGATATGATGGAACGAGGTAATAGTCTAAATATCCAAAAACAACAACGATAATTAACAATACGGAATAAACAAGTGAAAAGAAACGGCATGGCATGTCCCCTCGTGCATAATATAGCATAACACGGAACGGAATGTTCCCTCGTGCATAATAACATAAAACATGGCACGGAATGTCCCCTCGTGCATAACAACATAAAACATGGCACGGAATGTCCCCTCGTGCATAAACAACATAAACATGTCACGGAATGCCCCCTCGTGCATAAAACATCACAATCACGGCATGGAATGTCCCCTCGTGCATATATATATCATCAACACGGCACAGAATGTCCCCTCGTGCATAGAAAACATAAACATGGAACGGAATGCCCCCTCGTGCATAACAACATAAATATGGCATGGAATGTCCCCTCGTGCATAACAACATAAAAGCAATAGTTGGCATGAAAATCAACAATAAGAAACCTTAAATGAAAGGAATAATCAACAAGAATAATACCACCCCAGCAAGGGACACAGCTATAACCAATCCCAACACAAGTGTATAATCCAACATAAAGTTCCTCAACCGATCAACTACTCAACAATAATCATAACTAAGAACTTCCACCAAATGAATGGCTATCAAATTGATATTAAACCCATAAACACAGCAAAATCCAATAAACATCATATAATTGCAAATATTCGACTCACGGTCATGCTTGACAACAACATATAGGTGTCGCGCCCCCATTTTTCCTTAAGCGGAGATCGGGTTTATGACATTCTGACAACTCCTTTTAAAGGAGAGGGGTTAAAAGAAGAGTCGCCACCTAACGATTTAAAGGTGCGTTAGGGCACCTAGAGGGATTAGCTCATGAGACTAGTTTGCATTACCAGACATTGGGTAAGGGCTTAAAATTATCCCAAGGGGAAGGTATTAGGCACCCCTCAGGATCCACAATTGTGGTTCCCGGCCAAATGGTTTTCGTGAATTTGTACAATAAGCAAGTAGCAAGTAACAGCTCAAATAAGAGGGGATTTCAAATAAGCATCGGAGTTATTAACTTTTGAAAGAACTAGTAAGACATTTGAGAGAAAGACATCCTAGGTTTGAAACAATATGGATCACAGCAATGAAATACCCGGTATGTCACTCCTCAAAGAGGGGCTACACGTGGTATTAGCGCACCAGTCATCATATCCATATTCTACCCTTTCCCACCCCGTGAAGGTATTTTAAAACATGTGTTGGTCACGAACTCTATCGCGTGCTATTACCCGTCCCATGCTATCAGTTCTGGAGGAGGCTAGGACTACTATCCTAAAAGTGAAGTACTAGGCTGAACCCTTAGGTTTAAAGAACAAAATTCTAAACGACAAGCAAAGACAGTTAGGACTATAAATATGGAAAAATACACAGAAGCAAATATGAGGCTCAAATATTCCTCCACAAGTTATGCACATATCAGCACGACTCAAACACACATAAGGTCTTTTAACTTCAGATCCTAATGCATGATGTATAGGCGAGAATACAGCAGCGAGGTAGTTTATTACTGATTTTAGAGAAGGAATTGTACCAGTTTCTAAATACTGATTTTAACCCGTTGTTAGCCAAACCGTACACATAAAGGAATAGGCTTCCAATTTTAACAAGTTTAAAAACCTAAGGCTTGCCTAGGCGTATCAAAGTTGCTCCAGTTATGCTGTTCTAAGTGTCAAGTGTTTTAAGAAAAATAGTTTTTAATCGGGGTAAGTCTGTTTTAATTTTTTAACCAGGAAAAGGGGTGGTTGTNGGGGGGAATGGTGCAAGACCTATACATGATATTCTAAACGCATGTGCGTTTCAGCGTTAGAACGTAGTTTAGAAATATGCATTTGTTAACACATTTTGACTTAAAGAAGAACGTAGTAGTTTCACAGAAAACCCGGTTCTTTGTTAGATTGTTGAACCTGTTCATGCGAAGTACGTTCTCAATCATAGGATTTTGTTAAGTAACATGCTTAAAATAATGTCCTAAAGGACATGATCTCTAATGCAAGATTTGGATAGTTGTTAATGTTATTACTTATCCTAGAAAAGCAGGATTTCTAGGTGATGCAGTTATGAGAATGCAGTAATATTACGATAGCCACTTTCGTTGTTATTCACCCTATGAACATGATTTCTAAGTGAATACAATTGTAATGAGATGCCGAAATAAATAAACCTAATTATCATGGTATCTAATGCATGAGTGACAAGTTATCCTAAGCATGGTAACGATTGCGCATTTAGGAAAAGTAAACCTACAGGCATGGTTTCTACCCATACTTACACTATAACATGCATATTCCCCACCCATTCCACTATCCAGCCCCAGAATCCTTTACAACCAATTATTACAGACCAGTGTTGCACGGATTACATATGTAAATAAGAAAATTAAGAAGTTACACTATAGGGAGCCTACCAATAGGCCCAAGTATCCAAGTCCTTAATGTCATATGCCATAACCTTTCATAAGCCCCAAGTGTGTCAGAGTTCCTAAGGACCTCAGAGGATCCCAGGCAGTGCTCACACCCAGGTACCCTAGCCAAGAATGAGTAAGTGCAGTATAGGAATTACAGCCTTGTGTGTCAGAGTTCAATGGGTACTCAAATGGTCCCCAAGGCAGTGCTCCCACGAAGGGGGGATAAACTTAAGAAACTAGGAGTAGTGAGATGTGCTCATGATTCAGGGAGTTTAAGTAAAACATAATTGAAGAATAGTTTGAAAAGAAGAGGGACTTTTAATAAAAATCAACTTTTTTAGAATAAGAGATTCAATCGTTGAAAAACAGTTTACAATTCAAACAGACAAAGCCAGCATCACACAGGGGACCCATGATGGTCCAGCAATCACAAACAAGGGTGAGGGTCTTTGAGGGACAAGTACACAACAACTTACACATAAACACATAACTAAAGGGGTTTTCTAAGGGTTCAGGGGATATGACTAAATGTCAAACTAGAGCGACATATCAGCTAAACAACTAATATCATGACTGAACTAACATATTAGGCATAGGCATGGAGATACACATAAATAACAAAGGTTGAGTGTAGAGAGACACATTGAGCATGCAGGATAGGGTGACAGTAGACATGTAAAGGAGATTCAGAGTTCTAATTGCATGTTGAACAGCAGAAACACAAGTAGAAACATATAAGAAATGCCAAGAACTGAACTATAAATAGAAACATATTGGTTTGGATAACTGAAGATTAAATCAAGACATACCAGTATGATGAAGAAAGAAGTAATGCAAGCAAAGACAAAAGATGCACAGTGAGAGTTCTTGGTTGTGAAATAGAGTGCACAAAATCAATTTTGTGTGTCTATGTCTGTGTGTGTAAGAGAGTTTTGAACAGTCTATTGTTCGTGTCTTGCTAAGAAGAGATCAGATGTATTTATAGTTTAAAACAGGCAGAAGAATAAGGTAAGAAGTGCTAATTAAACATAGTTATGGAAATGATGTCAATCAGAATCAATCAATGTCCGGACTCCCTTTAATTAGGGAGTCAGGATTCAAATGGATACAAGTTGTAATAAATAAGGAAAAGGATAAACCCAAGACTGACTTTACCATATTAGAGCATGTGGCATGTAATAAGGCTGAATACAGAATACTCCAAATAAAGAAAGTATATGTCAAATAGTTGAAAGCATATTTAGGCACATAAATATGGTAAAATGTAATTCTAGTTCTGAAAATCAGCCAAAGAATCACGGATGCGACTGAAAATCATAGAGTATCAATGCTAATTAAGGAAAGCATCTCACATGTAAGGAAGTAATTCAAAATCAGTAAAGTTCTAAGGAAAACACATACGAGTTACAGCTTTGACAAAAGATATCACGGCTCTGAGGGAAATCAATAGAATCAATAGAGAATACTACGTAAGGGTCGATACAACAAGTAACCAAGTCTATTAAGCAATGAATAGCACAAGATTAGCGAAACCCTAGGCAAGTAGTAGAGAACAGAAGAAGATTGACAACCCTAGGTCAAATAAGAATCACATACGTTCAGAGACAATGTAATATCATTGAACATGATAGAAACACAGAGGTCATAATCCTTAACAGCAACAACAGGATAAAAATAGCAGAGAAGCTTAACATCTATGAGAGATAAGAGTTCGTGCATTTAAACAAACATATCAGTCACAAAAGGGACTCAGAATTTGGGGAAAGACTAGGGTTTTCAGTAAAGTAAGTTAAAACGAAAGAAAACTTTAAGTAAATCGTTGAATAATAAAAGAATCATAGAATGACATTTAAACAGAAGCAAAAAATCATTTTTTAAAAGGGGGTTATGAAACCCTAGTTTTGAAGTGAAAGCTCGTTCAAAGTAGAAGAGTTTTTTGTTCAAACAAAACATGTAAAAGCTTCGTAACATACATAAATCTAAGGCAGATCTAGAAGAAATCAAAGAGATATAGGAGCTAGGGTTTCGTGGAACCCAGAGAAGTAAAAAAAACCTCAGATATGTCGTCGGCCTTAGCCGGAAAGGTCGTAGCTTTTACTCAGGCGGTCGGGGATGGCCGGAAAGTGGCATGAGGGACCATGAGAGGTGAGTGAACCACTCCAAGTTCGCCTGAGGTCTTTAGGGTATCACTCGACCGGTACAAGGTGAACAAATAACCAGGAGATGACGGAGGCCATGGTTTCCGGTGAGAGAACGAGCCGGAGAAGGTGAACGAGCCTCATCGGAAGAGAGAAGCCAAGGGAAGGTTCTGGAGAACCGGAGAGCACCAGAGAGATATAGAGAGAGGATGAGAGGTGGGAAATGAGGGGTCGGTCGGGGGGGTAATTGGGGTTTAATTATGGTAAGGGATATATGGGTCAATGAGGGATCGCAGCCCTTTTCTTGCGATCGCGATGAATAAAATCGCCCAGTTAATTCCTTAGTCAAAAACAGAATACTATTACGGGATTTATCACTTTTTCACCTTCTTCTTCCTCTCCAAGACCCCATAGGCGATCCTCAAGCAAGTTTTCTTCCATAGCAACTTGGGTAAGTGATCCTAACTCTAATCTCTACCATTTTCCTTCATCAATCA
>MDKH01163362.1:0-30788 GCA_005239495.1 Nicotiana undulata | reverse complement strand
CAAAGTAGAAGTTATCAGAGTTCTTAAGATATAATTTCATATTCTACAAGAAATGCTTGTCCACATTTTTTATTGGGGGGAGGGGGGTGTGGTTCTCCCTGGGTTGTATCATACTCCAGAATAATCATTGCAAATATACATACAAGAGTTAAATTTGATTATTAAATGGAAACCCAAATTTCAATAGACAAAGTAAAAGATACACGCTTCCTCTCGCAGTATTCAAAACACATGCCTACCCTTCAAAACTCACTGATATTATACTCCAGCTACAGATGACCACCTGTCCTATTTCTCTTACTTTGTTCAACCACAAGTATTGGATTGTGGCACGTGACACAAGAGGCCACCTAACACGCGCCTTTGTTTTTGGTCATCAATAGAGCGTTACTGATCACTACTACAATTTTTACTTTTATCTCAAAGGTATGTTACTCGGACTCTTCAAAAATGTTTTTGGGTACGTGTCAAGATCCTCCAAATTTAGTGCATTTTTGGAGGATCCGACACGGGTGCGGAAACACTTTTGGAGAGTCCGAGCAACATAGTCTCAAAGTGCTAATTAGATTTCTTCTTTGTACCAAGACAAGCCTGTTGAAGGCAATAAATGCCTATGGATGGGCGTGTGCACAAAGAGACTAGTCCACCATGGTGAAGATGAGGTTGCAGGTGGAGAGTTTGCAATGGTGGGGATGGGCGGAAAACGTTCCCACATCTGCTCCACTCCCAACCTACTGTCATATTCCTATTCATTTTTCCTCTGGATTCCATCAGTTTTTTTTTAAAAGAAACTTTTGGCTTCTAACATTTCAAAAAGAAGACAGGCCTGTTGAAGGCAAATGAAAATACTGTAAGATGAGGCCAAGATAATATTTCAACAACACCAGTCAAAGAAATTCTAAGTAGACTCGAGACTCTTTTCTTACACTTAAGACAGTTTTTCTATTTTTATTTTTCATTCTGTATTGTTTTGTTTAAGTGGCTCAACTTGGATTCTAGCAGTTATGGTTGACATTAGATGAAAAGGCAGGAAAGTATGGGTGTGAAATGCTTTATGTCAGGTAATTTTGTACCCGCTTAGCAATTTAGAAAGATTCCTCATCTACCTTGAATCCAGCATCAACGCTCCTAACAGCCAAGGTTCCAATAACATCATCAGCTTCAACACCTGGCACCTGCTTAAGAAACAAATGAACCTAGCATCTTGCAAGCTTAGAGGATTGATCTTTTACCCAGTACTCGACGAACCTCACCTCAATCACCTTGACAGCCATGGCCTTAAGGGAAGCTTTCAAAAATTGAAGTCCTTGAACAATTGTATCAGGTGTTGGAGGACGATTGCTTTTGTAAGAGGGGTACATGTTGTGACGAAAATTCAGGCCTATGCAAAATAATCTAGAATATTAGAAATGGAACTATTGACAAGAGAATAAAGCTTCAAATGATTTTGGCTAACACGTAAGACCTAAATTATCGATGCGATCTGCAATTTTATCATAGTGATTTGTAAAAGGCCTTCTCCCACAAAAGAAAAGACTGATATTTTAAAAGCAACACTTGCACTTTTGGAAGTTATATCTCCTATACGTACTATTCAACAACTACTTCCCTTTTCTTTAGAAATTTACCAATACTATAATGCACATGTAAATTTCTTCTCTTTATAAGCCATGCACTTTATATTATCTTGCAACAAGGAAGTTCATATATCTCAAATCACATCAACTGGCAAACCATAGAAATAATAAAACCTGCCTGAGAACAAACTTCATTTTCAGAACTGGAATATACTTGATTATCCTATCGTTTCCAGAAAGAACTTTTACCAGCGTGAATACCTAAGTTGTATACTAACATCAAAACTCTCACTGTTAACAATAGGTAAGTGCTCAACCAAGCCACTTCCAAATAAGAGCTTACATCTTCCCTCACCACAAAAATAAAGGAATGAACAAAAAACAATTGAAAAGTGAAACAAACATATCTTCTAGCATCAAATTGTTAAGAGAAAAAAATTGACATCATGGTGCAGCACAAGAAAATGACATGAAGTAATCATCACGAAGATTCAGAAATTGATATACCGCATTGCAGTTTATCTTACGTACTTAGGGACAGTGTCCAACTGGGATAGGTTTGTAACAAGTTTTTAACTCAGACATAAGAAACTGTTGGAATCTCTAAAATCTCTAGCTGCCATCAGTACCAAAGAAACCCTCTCACTTGGCTCTCAACATAGCAAGCTTCAGAAAAGGACAAAAGAAGAAACATACCTTTTGCAACAAAATTTTGTTTGGTTGAAAGAGATGTATGACCAAAGGGAAATCCTGTAAGGATTTGATTTGACAAACATTATTAAGAGAAACTCGCTTAGTCCCAGTTATTTAGAAAAACTTTCATCAATTATTGATGATCTGTAGATCAACGCTATTGCTAGCAAAATTGTATCAAAAACCCGGCGTCCAAGAAACAATCTCAAGAAAGAAACCTGAATTTCACAAAATATATCCCAAAAAGATATTTAACTGTTTAAGACAGAAGTTCCATTATAACTATCAAGAATAAGTAAAAAGATAATACACACTAACTGCATCTAAGTTGCTCCGACACGACACTAGTATGGGTGTGGGTACGGAATCCGTACCGGATCTGATCAAACAATTTGGGTACTTTGCCCACGACGGACAGAAAAATTTGAGTGGTTCCCGAATAGCATATCTTATCTAGGAAATCTTTTTTTTTCCCCAGGAAATCAACCTTTACTTGTCTTCAACTTGAGAATAAAAAATAAATCCACACTTTACAAGCTATACGTAAGTATTCCACAAAATCTCTCATATTATAGAGATTTTTTAATTTTTTGAATCATTTTTATACGGATCCCTGCACCCGAATCCGTAGTAGGATCCATATCCCCAAATCTTAGAATTTGCATCTCGAAGGATCCGACCTCTAAATCCACACCCGTGTCTGAGCAACATAGATCTGCACTTTATCGTCTGCACTATCTAAGGTTCAGCTACTTGCCAGCCAAACTATCCAAGGTTGCACTATGTATCTAAATTCTGAAAGTTATTGCACCTTACTATCACTATCAGACATCTTTTTAGAATATTTAAGCAGTATCATTGATCTCTTTCTAAAAGAGAAGTACGGAAGCTAGTTGATTCAAAATCCAAACAAAAAGAGCTACCAACTTATATTATTGCAGCGTCAGTAATGATCCACGATCAGATATGTATTCCAGCGTTTTAAAGAAAGTTGGGAGTCATATTAGGATTTGCCCCGGTGTGAAGTAGCATTTAAAAGCACCAAGGTGGCCATGGGGACTTGAGTTTCATGGAACTAACTCCTCGAGAAATGGGCTTGCCTCGTACCTGCTTTACACTTTGTGTTGTCCACCTTGTACGCCTCAAGAACATCCTTTACATGTTCTATACCTTGGATTGTCCATCCTATACATCTCAAAATTTTCTTCTTCTCTTTAAGAATTCTTTCAAAAAACCTCAAACTTATGTGATATGTTGTTATTTTACCCCACTAAGGGATTATATATGAAGAATTGGGACCGAGTAATAGGCACTTTGGAGATAGTAATAGCGGAAAATATGGCACGCATGTAGGAGGTTGAAGGACTGAAAACATCACTTTACTTATGGACTTGGGTAATGAGGGAGCATCATATAAGGATGGAGGAGTTCAGCGGCAACGCCACTTACATAAGTGGAAATGTATGTGAATTAGTTTCCCTAAACGTCACCTACGCTTCGGTCTTTCGAATATCGAGTTAGAGGGAGCAAGCAATTAATCAGGTATATGGAAAATAAAACAAGAGGTGCAGCATGGGATACCTAAGATTCAGGAGAAACTTACAAAACTGGGTGGTAGAGGACCACAGAGAATGATGGAGGTACTCTACATATAGAATATCACACAATTAGATCAGGATTTAAGAAAGTGGAAAGGAAGAGGAAATGACTTATTTTAGGCGAAGTCCTTTACACCAAGCTATTGAAGAGGGAGGACTCAGCATAATTAGTCACTTTTCTTTTGTCATTTCATATCTTATCTACAAATAAAGCACTCTCATTTTTGTAGAGCAAAATTTTATCGCCTTAGATAACAACGCAAACGAGGACAACATTCTCGTTTGACTTCAATTTTGGGTAAAAAGCTAGAGATAACAAAGATACAACAATTATTCAAAGCTTAAATGGCCAAATGCGCTTACAAAGCTTGGATAGTAAACTGTCAACCTACACAGTAAAGATGATACCATGGTCCTTCCGACATAAAAAATGTGTTAACTTGTCCCAACAATTCATATGAACCTTGTGAAGAAAGTTTTAAGAAAGCAAAAATAAAGGGAAAATGAGGCAATAATTCCAAAAGCAGCTGGAAGAGCTTTGCTTTTGGTTTCAACATGAGCTCAATATCAAAAAATAAAAATAACAAGTTAGAAGGGAAAATCACTTCTTTCCTTCATCCTGATATAAGGAATGACAAGACTAATTTGAATTGAAGTCACAAATTCTGAGTAACATACTGCTTTTGATAAATAACATTTCAGGATTACAATTATACCAAATGCTTTAAGAAGTACAATAACAACAGAGAATTGTGTCGATAAAAATGAGATAAGCAAGGAAATGATCGTAAAATTGGGACCTGCTCGAGACCGGGACCGTTTGGACCGGCCCACTTAGCCCATTTAGGCCTGGGACCGGCCCACTTGCCACCCTTAATCCAATGCTACTGCGTATCATGTTTCAGCAATATGGAAGCACGTTACAGTAAAAGACCAATTACTATGCAGAATACTCGCTCGTTAATTTTACAAGGAGGTGCTCTGACCAGTATACCCTACCTAGTTCATTTTTGTTTTCAATGATAATCTATAATCCAAAAAAAAAAGCTATGAACAGAAGAACTGGGAATTGTATCGCCATTGGTTTTCAGGACATCAGAGTCTCCGATCAGGCTGATAGAAGTTTCTGGTGCACGGTATATGTATTTTGCTTCTCAAGCTTCTTCCACAAATACAAAGCTCTTCTAATTATGGTATCCGCGGAAAATCCTTCAGCATAAGCACTAATAGCTGTTAACAGGCTAGTAAATTTCTCCCCGCCATCCTGCATCCAAAATCTCAACTTTCAGATGCCAGCAATCAGCATTATATTTTATTCTTGAACTGATTTTCTAATGCTTGTTGCAAACTATATAACTTCAAGCTTCAATACAATATACACCTGATTTTCTAATGCTTGTTGCAAACTATATAACTTCAAGCTTCAATACAATATACACACGCATAGCAAAAACCTATCTCGGACATAGACCTAATCTTGAAAACAGATAAGTAGCTTACACCAAGTTAAACACTGGCAGGGATAGACAAGGTGCTTTTATATGTGTGGACTGCTCTACCTGCTCTCTGTGTGGACCTTGAAATTCGTTATGTGGAACATTTATCTTTGAGCAATGTATAGACATACTGCATGTCAAAATTTATTCTTCCAAGAGCAATATTCCCTAGGCTGAAAACAAATATACGAGAAATTTGGGCTAGAAGAACGACATACTTCACAATTAATAACCACGTGTACGTTACAGGTATAATGCGAGAAATTTAGAAGTTCAACTCCCTGAAGTGCCCTGTCCTCAGTCTAGGAAAACTATTTTACTATTTGCCACCAGACAAAATTTGGATGGTTGGATGTTGGCGCTCTAGTCAACACTTCAAATAGCTTATAGACATCAACAAACATGGACACTGCAGGACTAAGGAACTTGATAATAAGTGAATTGCTGAGTTGCACCCAAACGCAGGCAGCATCAAGATTTCTAGAGGAAAAGCTACTTCATATTAATATTGACTCACCTCTGGTTTCTCAAATAGCAAGTCATCAGGGGCAAAAGGAACCATGTAGGATGGCAGATCACATCGTAATATTGCCTGCATAATTGACAGAATTAATCAGCAGGATTAATCAGCAGTCACATGTACATATCATAGGGGAAAAGCTACATACTAGATCCTTGCTTAGTCTAGCCAGCTCCACATTGGATAGCAATACCTGAAAATAAATTAACCAGTCAACTTAAGTGTTTAAGTTATGACACACCTACTCGTCAAAAGCAAAAGAATGTGGAAGGAATCACACACGGAAGGGAGAAATATGCATAATTCCATGAAGAAATCAACACATTCAAGAATAATCAATGAAGGTCTAGAAATATTAGCTTATATTGAGATTAAAAGAAAATGAAACAAGAAAAGCTAAACAGTCAGCTTTTCTTGATCTCATGATTAATACCAGCTCCTTTTGAAGAAGATTTCAAGGAAATACACAAAATATATCGGCAAATTGACATTGTAAGAGGTACTAGCATAGTTCCCAATCCAAAGGATAAGTAAAATATTATTTCCTGGAAATGTCATTATATCATACTAAAAGGCTGATAAAAATAATGTAAACTTAAATATAAGATTTATGACAGAAATTAATTTGGAGGAGAACTTTTGATGGCTTCCGGTCAACTTCCGGTCAAAGAAAGTCGTTCATATTTTCATCTGATAGAGGATAATGAACATAATGCTTGAAGCTAAACAAACTAGCTAACCTATAATGTAACTATCCCAATTTAAAATATTTAAGTATATCTGTACAGAATAATATCAGCAAGAAAATCTCTGAAATCAGCAAGTGGTATACTGATTTGGTAATACAACAACAAAAAATTGTAATCCACAAGTGGTGTCTGGGGAAGGTAGTGTGTATGCAGACCTTACCCCTACCTTTAAGAAAGCAGAGAGACAGTTTCCGCTAGACTCTCGGCTCATGAAAAATAAAAAGGAAGGAACAACAATAACAACAACAAATCAATCAGAACACAGAAGCGAAAGAAACAAGTAATACCAGAAATCTAAGAATAAGAAATACAAGACTAACATTAGGTAATGCACTAACACTACTGGTACGAGCCGGGACAATACTCGGCTACCTAGCCCTCTACCTTAATTCTCAACCTCCACATTTTCCTATCCAGGATCATGTCCTCGGTAAACTGGAGAATCGTCATGTCTTGCCTAATCACCTCTCCCTAATACTTCTTCGGCCTGCCTCTACCTCTCCGACCCTCCAAGACCAACCTCTAACACCTCCTCACCAGGGCATCTACGCCTCTCCTCTTCCCATACTCTAACCATCTAAGCTAGCTTCCCGTATTTTGTCCTCCACAGAGGCTATGCCCACCTTGTCTCGAATAACTTCATCCATAATTTTATTATCATGGTATACCCACATGTCCATCTCAACATCCTCATTTTTGCCACCTTCTTCTTCTGGACACATGAGTTCTTGACTGGCCAACACTCGGCCCCACACAAAATAGTCGGTCTGACCACCGCTCTATAGAACCTATCTTAAGTTTTGGTGGCACATTCTTATCACACAAAATACAGGAAGCGAGCCTCCATTTCATCCACCGCGCTCCAATACGACGTGTGACATCCTTGTCAATCTCCCCATTTATAACTGACCCAAGGTACTTGATGCTTTCTCTCCCAGAGATGACTTGTGAATCAAGTCTCACATCTTCGTTCACTTCCTGAGTCGCACCATTGAACGTGCACTCTAAGTAGCCTGTCTTGGTCCTGCTCAACTTGAAACCTTTAGACTCCAGGGTCTGCCTCATAACCTCTAACCTTGCGTTAACACAGTCTCGGGTCTCGTCAATCAATACAATGTCATCTGCAAATAACATGCACCATGGCACCTCCCCTTGAATGCGGCGCGTTGGTGCGTCAATCGCCAGTGCATACTGATTTGCTAATATTGTGATGAATCTTCTATGCTCCAACACTCTCCCTCAAGCTAACTTGAGAATAGTTCTCACTGCCAGCTTGCTTATCAAACTGTCGATTTGCTTTGTTTACAGTCCTTTAGTAAGTGTAAATCAGTGGTTGGTAAGGTATGGCATGCAACACAGTCCATTATCAAGTTTTTCGTAAGTGCCAATCTACTTCTGCATGTTTTGCTCTTTCATAAAGAACCAGATTATGAGCAATAGAAATTGATGCGTTACTATCGCAATATACTTTCACGGGAGAAAATTGAAAATCTTCAAGAATTCTACGAATCGTTTACTCCACATTTCATAAATCTCATGAGCAACTGGTCTAAATTCAACCAATGTGTGAGAAACAAGAGAGTTTGAGAGAGAACTTGGTTATTCCCTCGAAGCAATTGGGGTTTTAACTGAGTTCTAAGAAAAGAAAGAGAATCAAAATGTAAGGACCCGTAAAATTTCTTAACTAAAAACGATGCCCGGTTAGAACCCTATGTTGTTATAATTGTAGAAATTCTTCGCGGCTCGCAAGCACGCCGCGGTTCGGACCTTTAGGATTGAAAAGTACCCCAGGACCTAAAAGATAAAGTTTTCCAGAATTACGCGGATTTGCGGTCCACTATGTGATCGCAGATCAAGTATGCGGACCGCATAGTGGTCGCATACTTGGACAGTTTGCTGTCCATTTTGAGGACAGCCATGTGGCCCAAGATGCGATCGCATTTTGGAAATATGGGCCGCATTTGTCGCATTCGTGTACCTTCATTTTTTTGGCGGAGGAGGTTATGCAACGCATTATGCGATCGCATAACAGGTATGCGGACCGCATAGTGGTCGCATACCTGGGCAGTCTGTTCCCATTTTGGCCCAGCTGAGGGCCACTTATGCAACGGGAATGCGGACCGCATAGCAGGAATGCGATCGCATTCCTGACCGCATTTCCTGCTTCGGGGCTTTTAATTTCTAATTTTTTTTACCCGACCCCCAGTCTAATAAAACACCTGCCTCTTTCATTTTAACGGGGATCTGAATAGAATAGAGAGAAGAGAGAGCAAGTTCTAGTGAGAAAAAGCCATCTTCTTCATCAAATTGGTCCTCCATCTCTACTCAGGCCCGGAAATTATCGAGTAATCTTCATCTTCTTCACCATAAGAGGTAAGTCCCTACCCCATTTTCATTAATTTCTCAGATTTTAGATAAAAATGGTATACACATGGGTTGGTTCTTGAGGACAAGAGTATAAGACCTTGCATGCATGTATATGATTTGTCATAATCTAGTAAAGGGAAGCAAGTTAGAGTAATCTTTCACTAAAAAGGGTTTAGTTAATCTAAGGGATCACATAGCGTTTGGTAAAATGCCCAAGTGAGTTCATGATTTCTAGTTCTAAGTCTAAACATGTCACCTTGTAAATTAGATTGAAGGCGATAGAAGGTCCAGTGGGTTGAGAATAGATATTAAAGGGAAATTTCGACTCGAGGTATGTATGGCTAACTTTAATCTTCGTAGAGTCACCCTGTTGGTGTCCGAGCATTCGGTATGAGTTCCTGGCTTATGCATATGTGAATCGATTGTCCTAATGTGTTGAGGCGTAAGATTCTGTTCTCTGATTGTCCTAATTGATTACCATGCCACCATGCTATATGAGATTGTGAAAAGGTGATTCTTTGTGCTTAAGTCTATCATGTGCAAAGCTCGTTAAATGTTGAATACATCGGTATGAGAGAATGTGCTACAAAACGAAAGAAATGATAACGAGTCAAATTGTTGAATGTATCTAAGTGCTAAATGTTGTGTAGTAAATAATGGAAAGGAAATGCGGATTTATCTAATTGAACTATATGTTGATGCTCGTTATATGCTTGAACTTATCAATGTGAAGGAAAGTGATACTAAATGAATGAAAAGGGCTGTGTAGTGAATGATGGGAAAGAAAAGTGAATTGAATTGACTAATCTAAATGGTTATGGAGTATCATACATGACTCACTGCTTGGTAGAGACTATTGTGTCTTTGATTTCATATGGTTGTTCGGTTGTTATGAATTTATATTCTTGATGATGGAAATCCTTGTGATTGAATTGTTGATTGTTGTTGCCATTTAAATTATTGTAATGTGGGATCGGGTCGCGCCGCAACAGGTGGAATAAGGGTGATATGTTGAGAAGTAATAAGGGTGTAATGTGATTGTATGGTGGGATCGGGTTGCGCGACGCAACAAGTGGAATAAGAGTGATATGTTGAGAAGTAATAAGGGTGTAATGTGATTGTACGGTAGGATCGGGTTGCGCGCTGCAACAGAAGAAATAAGGGTGGAATGTGAATTGTACGGTGGGATCGGGTTGCACGCCGCAACAGAAGAAATAAGGGTGGAATGTGAATTGTCTGGTGGGATCGGGTTGCGCGCCGCAACAGGAGAACAATTGAAATAAGAAACTGTGAAACTCTCATGTGTTTTTCTGTATCTCTGTGCAGTATTTGTTTGGTTTCTCTGACTGTCCCTTATCTGTGCACTGTTTGATTCTACTTAGGGTAAAGTTTGTTCATACATACTAGTACTATTCAACGGTACTAACGTCCCTTTTGCCGGGGGCGCTACATCTTTTATATGGATGTAGGTGGTTCCATAGCAGGTAGCTCCGACCGCCGATAGTGGTGCCTCCTCTTCATCTCTTTAGCAGTTCTGGTGAGCCCCATTTCCTCTGGGGGGCCGTGTGTAGTCTATATCATCTTCTTTGTATATGTTGTGTCGTTAAAGGTATAGCCGGGGCCTTGTTGCCGGCAAGTCTATGTAAACTCCTAGTACTCTTAGAGGCTCCGTAGACACTGTGTGGGTTGTATACATATATTTTGGGCAATAGTTGTATTTACTCGTAATCGTGGTCCGTATCGGAAATGTTGTACGTAGTATGTATATTTTGGGATTATCGAATGTTGAAAAGCTAAAAGAGGAAAATGAACTTATGCTGTAAATCGTACTTGATTCTAATTTGCTATTTCATATGGAATATATATTATAGACACGGGGTAACGCGTTAGGCGGGAAAGGCAAACCAGGTCCGCTCGACCGGGATCATCTGGTTGGGCGCCGGTCTCGTCCCTCGATTTTGGGGCGTGACACAAAATGTATATAGTTATAGGAGTAAATCAAGCTATACTCTATCTACAAGATCCTAGAATATTCTACGAGATTCTAACATTTCCCCTTAAGAAAAACTTGCAAATGTAGTTAATACGAGAATCAGTGAGGGACTTGGAGAAAATATTTGCAAGCTGCTCATTTCACTTCACGAATTTTGTAACAATGCTTTCTGAGAGTATCTTTTCTTTGATGAAATGACAGATGATTTCTATGAGTAAAGTTCTCCTAAGAAACACGGGATTTGATGCAATATGAAGAGCATCTTGGTTATCACACACTGATTTCTCTGAACTTCAATTAATTAGTATTTGCTTAATAGAAATTAGTTCTCAAATTGCCAAAGTCAATGCTTGGTATTCACTTCTTTACTAGATCGAGCAACCGCATTTTGTTTCTTGCTTTTCCAAGACACCAAATTATCTCCGACGAGAACACTAATGCCTTTATCTGAGTAATCAAGCCCAAATATCTGAGTATCACCTTTAGTAACAAGGCGGGCTTTAAGTCGATTATTTTGACCATTTGTACTAACTTAGACGACATATATTCACCGACAATTAATGGTAGATTTATCTGGAGGTAGAGGAACAAGCTCTCAAGAACTACTAGCATGTAAAGCAAACATCTCTTTGACAAAGTCCGTCGCCATCCCGAATGAGATAGCACTTCACCTATGGACTTAGGGATAGAAATAAAGGACAATGATGCCACAAAGGCATAATGGGGTCATGATAAATGATGATAACTCAAACCGGTATAGTGAGGATTGAGTTATGATTGGATTGAATACCTTTCTGAGTGTGACTGATACACTAGGGAGAGACAAGTACGCAGTAGATGAAGGATCCTATAAGGGACGTGAAACAATAGGACTTGATGTTGGATGCTAAGTCAAGAGTAGTGGAACCCTAGAAGGTTGAACTGGAGCAGTAGGTGAGGGAACTGTAGTTGTAGACGATGGAACCAGAGTTGTAGATGATGGGACTGGAGCCGTAGATGGTGGAGCTGGAGCTGTAGCTAGTGGTGCTAGAGTTGTAGGTGGTGGAGCTACGGAGGAAAAGGAGAGAGAGTGTCTGAATCTCCAAAAGATGAAATTGGTAACCAACTCATAAATGTCTAAGTGAATACCCGAACATGTGAAGTATGACTGGTTTTCGAAGAAGCAACATCAACAGACATAAGCTATCGTTGAAGGTTAGCTGAATAGCACCAATAGTACTTATGCGACCTCGAGTAACCTAGAAACACGCATTTAAGAGCACAAGGGGCTAACTTCTGGAATAGGGTTACGAACAAAGCACGTGCTCCCAAAGACACGACGTGGAAGAGAGAACAAAGGTGAGTGGAGAAACAACGACCACCACCACCACAACAACAACAAACCCAATGAATCCCACAAGTAGGGTTTGTGGAGGATAGTGTATACACAGACCTTACTCCTACCTAAAGAAGGTAGAGGTCGTTTCTAGAGAGACCACAACTCAAAGAAGATAAAAAAGCACAATAGGAACAAGCAATATCAACAACAAAGGCCATAAAGATAATAACAACAATCTAAAAGCCAGAAAAATAGATGGAATAAAGCAATAGAAATAAGCAATAGCAACAACAAGATACTATAAAACCGAAGCAGAAGATAGTAGGAAAACAACATGTAATACTAGCAATTTAAGAACAAGACACCACCAGACTAACCCCCGGCACAGATTAGAAATACACTTGACTACTTACTACCCTTTCTACCCTAATTCTCGACTTTCACACCTTCTTATCAAGGGCCGTGTCCTTGGTAAGCTGAAGACGCGCTATGTCTTGCCTGATCATCTCTCAAATACTTATTGGCCTCCCTTTACCTTTTTTCATACTTGTTAGATAGTTATGTAAATAATATGAATTACTCTTAGTCCCACATAGAATACGAGTATGATATGTATTGTATAAATAGGGCTCATTTTATTATAATTAAACTAAATATCAATAATAGATTTTTTCTCCCGTGCATTCTCACATGGTATCAGAGCATTGGTGAGATAATTATCATTGTGCGTTATTCCAACAACATCCGTAAAGAAATCAGCCGTCACAGTGCAATTTCCGGTGACTTACGAAGTTGTTTGCGTCAAAACTACTCCCTTCGTTTCAATTTGTGTGTGATTGGGCACGACGTTTAAGAAAAGAGAGACTTTTGAATTGTGGTGTAAAATGAGTCACATATATTTCGTGGCTATAAACCATTGCATAAAGGTAAGTTGTTTCCAAATAGGGAAAGAGGTCATTCTTTTTGGCACAGACTAAAAAAGGAAATAGGTTCACATAAATTGAAACGGAGGGAGTATTTTTTACCGATGTTGTGCATAAACCAACACTACCACAGTGTTCTCCATCGTCCGGCGACCAAACCCCCCAAAACCCCACCGGAAAAATCCCATCCACGTGCCGTCGCCGACCAAAGTGAAATTTTCCCGGTGACCATGTGCCAGCGCGTGGACCATATCAGGCCAGTTTTCGACGAAGCTCCTTTTGGACAGATTACTCATGATGTTATTCTGAGTCTGTCCATTCAAGTTTCATCAAATTCCTGCAACTCTTTTTATTTTCCGCCGAGAGAACGATGTTTTCCAACAAAAAAAGTGTTCTGATTTGGTATTCCAAGGTTAACGTATTCCAAGGTTAACGATACATGTTGTAGTCAAGAATTTGAGACATTGATTGTAGCAAAATGGAATCCAATACTATGAATAGTTGGATGGTTTTTCCACAACATAATCTAATATAATTCAATACCGGATTATATTGAGTTCCTTCAGTACAAAGCATGTAAACCCACATCTTCAGGGATAGCTTCCGTTTCAAACAGATAGTACCGTGACTTGTGTCTCCCAATCTTCGTCCTCTGAGTCTTGGATCATTGATTCAGATGCGTATGATCATATTTCTAGTAGCAAATATCTTTTCACTACTAGTTCATGTTCTCAATCTCTCCCAACAGTCAGAATGGTCAACTGGCCTCAAACCATGGCAACTAGAATAGGTCAAGCAAGTCTACTTCCTAACTTACCTTTAGATCCAGTTCTTTAGGTCAAGCCAACAGGTCTCAAACCATGACCTTGTTTTTGTATAGGAACGCAGTACAGGGCGGATCATTGGGAGTTTGGGACCAGACGTGAATTAGATGGACTTTATTACCTTATCCTTGCAAAATCACATGGACTCGCATCTTGTCTTCCTTCAACAACTTGTCCTGTTACTGATTCACCAGATTTACCACATAAACGGTCGGGACATCCCAATTTGTCAAAACTTCAGAAAATGGTACCTAGTTTATCTCACTTGTTCACTTTAGAGCGTGAATCATGTCAGCTCAGTAAGCATACCCGCTCCCATTTCCCTCGGCGTCTTGATAATCAAGTAGAATCACCCTACTTTAGTCCATTCAGATGTTTGAGGTTCTATTCGGGTAGTTCTACCTTGGGATTTCACTACTTTGTCAGTTTCTTTGATGATTATTCTAGGTGCACTTGAATATTATTGATGAAAAATCGATCTAAGTTGTTTTCTATTTCCCAGACCTTCCATGTAGAAATTCAAAATCAATTTGGGGTTTCCATCCGCACTTGGTTGTTGTTGGATGTATGCAGTGTTGGTCCAGATGGCTAGATTGATCTACTTAAGGCTCGTCTTGTTGCCAAAGGGTATACTCAGATATTTGGGCTTGATTACAGTAATATTTTCTCTCTTGTGGTTGAAATAGCTTCAGTTCGCCTTTTTCTATCCATGGTTGTTCTTCGCCATTGGCCTCTCTATCAGTTGGACATTAAGAATGATTTTCTTCACGGTGACCTTGAGGATGCGGTTTACATGGAGCAACCACCTGGTTTAGTTGGTCAGGGAGAGTCTAGTGGCCTTGTATGTCGGTTGCGACGGTCCCTCTATGGTCTAAAGCACTCTAGTGCCTTGAGGATGTGGTTTATATGGAGCAACCACCTGGTTTTAATCTCACAACAGAAATATGCCTTAGACATTCTTGAGGAGACAGGAATGACAGGCTGAGACCTGTTGACACTCATATGGATCCGAATTCTAAATTTCTACCAGGACAGGGAGAGTCGCTTAGCTATCCTGCAAGATATAAGCGGCTGGTTGGTAAATTAAATTACGTCATAGTGGCCAGACCTCACATTTCCTTTCCTGTAACTGTGGTAAGTCAGTTCCACATAGAATAGGAGTATGACATGCATTGTATAATAATTAAACAGAATATCAATAATAGATTTTTTTTCTCCCGTACATTCTCATAGTACCCACCAAAGACAACCACTCACACCTCATTAATGGTGCATCTGAGCTTCTCTTCAAATGCCTAAACCATCTATGTCTCGCTTCCCGCATCTTGTCCTCCACCGGAGTCACGCCCTTTAGCCGGATATCTTCATTCCTACTTATCCAACCTAGTATGTCTGCACTTCCATCTCAACATCCTCGTTTCTCTACTTTCATCTTCTGGGAGTTCCTAACTGGCCAGCACTCTGCTCCATACAACATAGTCGGCCTAACACCACTCATTAGAACTTACCTTTAAATTTCGGCAACATATTCTTATCACAAAAAATGCCAGGTGTTAGCCTCCATTTTATACCCCGCCCCTACATGATGGGTGACATCCTCGTCAATCTCCCCATTCGCTTGGATAACTGAACCAAGATACTTGTAACTTCCTCTTTTGGGATGACTTGTGAATCAAGCCTCACGGTAATGGCCGCTTCCTCCATCACGTCATTGAACTTGCAATCCAAGTATTCTATCTTAATTCTACTCAACTTGAAACCATTACACTCTAGGGCATGTCTCTAAACTTTCATTGTATGACTAAGCAACTTCATAACCCTATAATTGTTACAAAATTTTGAATATCACATTTGTTCTTGTACAACGCAAACATCGTATTTCACCTCCATTATTAGGGCACCTTCTTTGTCTTAAGAATGACGTTAAGAATCCCAATTAGCCACTCCAATCCTGCCCGACCCACTTACCTCAAAAATTTCATCTGACCCGATCGCTTTTCCCTCTGCTTATCTTAAGCACAGCCATCACGACCTCCTCAATTTATGCGCCTACAATACCCAAAACCTCGATAGGACTCTCGGAGTGCTCCAAATAACCCAACATAATGTTTTTATCTCCCTCTTCATTTAAGAGTTTATGGAAGTATGTCTGACATCTTCGTTTAATCTGTGCATCTTCCATTAAACTTATGTCTTCCTTGTCCTTGATGCACCTCACTTGGTCCAGATCACGAGCCTTCCGTTCTCTCACCTTTGCCGGCTTGAATAGCTTCTTGTCCCTGCTTTGTCCCTAAGTTCTTAATACAAAAAAACCAAATGATGTAGTCTTAGCCTCCGTGACCGCTAACTTTGCCTCCTTCTTAGCCTTCTTATACCATTCTCTAATTCGTCCTCTTCTCCTCCTCGTATGTGCCCTCCACTAACTTCAAATGCGCCGCTTTCTTGGCTTCCACTTTTTCTTTGACTTTCTCAGTCTACCACCAGTCCTCTTTGTGACCGTTAGAGTAACCCTTCAAACCCCTAACATCTCTCGCGCTGCATTCCTAATGCAGTTAAATATCATTGTCCACATACCACTAGCGTCGCCAGTACTACTCTGGACCTCCATAGCCAACAACTTCTCCCCCAACTCCTGAGCTTTGTTCTTAGCCAGGACTCTTCACCTGACCTTCGGTCAACCCCCCTCATCTTCTTCTTCATCATGATCTTTAAGTCCATCAACAAGAGTCTATGTTGGGTCGCGAGTTTCTCACTCGGGGCCTCACCAAGAGCCATAGAAACTAGAACTTGATTTTGGATAGCTGAAGATGGCATACGATTAATAAGAAAATAAGATGTGAGAAATTCATCCCCAAAAAATGCAACATGAGATTGTAGGTAGGATACAAGCAATCTCAATGTGATGCTTATTGTTTCTTTCAGCTACAGGCAGACCTCTCTATAATAACATGCCTATATAACAATCATTCACTATCAAATTCTAATTTTTTTTACGTTATAGTTTACTTCTCTATAATAGCTTTCTACCTATAATAGCAACAATCATCTTTATGACATAACGCTCTTTGTAAAATTACCCATTTATATAGCCATATAGATTCTCTAAGATTATTACTACTAATAAGTCAAAAGATTTTGACCAAATATTCTATAACAACAATGCACAACCTATAATAAAATATATTATTTTATCATGATAGCACTAAGCCCCTTGAAGATATGCACATCATACTTTTTTTTGAAGATCTACACATGATATACTTTACATTGGACAAATGCCAAAAATATATAAACGTAATCTATTCATGCTTTTTTAAGATATGCACATCATACTTTTTTATTTGAAGAGATTTGCACATGATATTTTTGGATGTTTAAGTATTAGAGTGAATTTTTCTTCTTGCACAGGTAATAAAATTTGAAGAACTCACTAATGTTATTCCTACTTCAAGCTATTCCTTTTCTTTTCTTGCCATACGAGGTCTAACGTCAAGCTATTCCTTTAAAAAAAGAGGTAGTAATTTGCCAATATAAAAGGTAATCCTAGCGCCACAGATGAACACCTAAAGGAGAAATTTGCACTTACTAGTCGTAAAATAGTAACCGACATTCTTAGCAAGAAGAATAAGTATATCGAGGCGGCAAGATTGGCCGAATGTGAGCATCCAGAGGTATGTATAGGAAGAAAATTATTTAAACTTTTGTTCATCCAAAACTAATTAGTCAAGATTAACCAAATCGACAAAGCAGTACATATTTGGTTTACTCAAGCAAGGGAAAACCGTGTCATCTTGACAGATGCAGTGATCGTCACCAAAGCTCTTGATTTTGCAGAATCCATAGGTATTAACACGCTAGAGAGAAAAAATTCTCTGCCTCTAGTGGGGCTTTTACAAATCAAACGACGAAATGACATCAAATTTTACCCCTTTTATAGTGACGCTGAAAGAGAGCCCATCCAAGACCTTCCTACTTTCTGAACTAAACTTTAAGAAGTAATAAAAGATTATGCACTAAGAGATATCTTCAACTGTAATAAGACTGTCCTTTTCCTTCGTATGGATCCCGAGAAGACTCTTGCTCAAATGCTAGAGAGCGGACGTAAAGAAGACAAATCAAGAATCATCGTAATGTTAACGTGCGACGTTCCGGGTAAGATATCTCTTTAGAAATAGATTCAGTATATTGAAATTTCTTAAAATTTAAATGTGCTTCGTTTGGTTGATTGATTTAAATTTAAAAACTTCTAAATTTAAACTCAAAACTAAATCTAAATATTATTGTTGAGAAAGTAACATACTAAATCCAAACTTTTGTTAAATTACTTTTCTAATTCGTACTCCATTGCAGGAATAGAAAAAACAAAAACCCCTAGTGATTGGAACTATTGCTAAACTACAATGTTATAAGAATGTTGACATAGCCTCTCTGCCATACAACAATTATTTTTATAACAAGAAAGCATGGATGACTCGTGAAATTTTCAAACAATACATGCTTAGTCTAAATGCTAAATTTGAAGATGAAAATTGTAAGATTCTATTGTTGATGCACAATGCTAATCCTCATGAGATCGAGGAATACGAAAGTCAACTAACATATGTTAAGGTATTTGTTGTAGCCTTGATCATGTTTTTATAAGGGTGCTATTGTGCTAATACATTTAATTATATCCAGGTTCATCATCTCCCACCTAATACGATATCACATATTCAGCCTGCAGATGCTGGTATAAATGCAAATTTTAAAGTCAAGTACAAAAGCTGCTTCATCAAGCATTTGATTGATGAATATGAACGCAAGGGGAGTCATCTATTATGTAGTGACAATCAGTTCAATATGCGACAAGCTATTAACACTCCAGTAGAAGCATGAAATGATGTGAAGGCTCCACCATTCTCAATTGTTGGAAAAAAAACTAGTATCTTACCTACAAATGACAATCCCAATGCTAATAGTGAAAACCTAGAATTGGTTAAGTATGTTGGGAATGTATCATTACTCATATTCCAAATCTCATTACGATGGATGCTACTACATATGTGCAGTTTGATGTAACGGTTCCTATTATTCAAGCTTTCACTGATGAATAAATTATTGCACAAGTTATTGGAGTGGAAGAAAAAGACACTACGGAGACAAATGAAAGTGCTGATGAAGAACCTCAAAATACTGCTACTTTGGATTGAGATTAAAGATTCAACTATTAAGCTATCAGACTGCCTTCAAGGAAAAGCTATTGGATACCCTTTGGTTGAATGTTGGGATGCAAATCTTTACCAATTCAAGCGTAACACTACTAAGAAACTGAAATCTACGAAACAAACTATAATTACAGAGTTCTTCTATCAATCTTGAAAGCATTTAATTTTCTAGTAGCTTTAAAATATGTGCCTTAGAGTTCAATTTTTGTACGTTTAGTTTTAGTTATGGATTTATTAATAATTTAATAGATTTCTTTAACATTTAAGTAGTTGTATATTTATAGCTTTTGGATAATTTTTGTTTATAGGTGTATAACACCCATTTTACAAAAGTCAAAAAAGTGTCGAAGCAAACAATGTTATTATAAAGAGGTTTGACTATACCCCATTTTGTTGGGATGTGTAAGGACAAAAGGGACAAGTAGTATGAGGCGTTATCACTATGAAATGTGCAGATGGAAACTCCAATTGATTCAATTTCAGCATGAAAGGTCTTGAAAATAGAAAACTCAAATCGATTTTTCATCAAGAATATTCAAGTGCACTTCAAATAATCACTATGTTACGTGGACACCCCAAAATGCTGCCGCACCCGTATCATATCCTCCAAAAATATACTACATTTGGAGAATCTGACACACAGCCAATGGTATTTTCGGAGAGTCCGAACAACATAAAATAATCCTCAATTAAACTGACAAATTAACAAAATCACAAGGAAGAACTGACCTAACCAGAATCCCAAATATGTTAATGAACTAAAGTGAAAGATGACTGCCCGATTATCAAGACATTAAGGGAAAGGGGGGCGAGTATGCTTAATGAGTTGACATGACTCACACTCTAGGGTGGACAAGTGAGACTAACCAAATACTATTTTCTGAAGTTTTGATAAACTGGAATGTTCCAAGAGTTTATGTTAAATCGAGCAAATCGGTAATAGGATAAGTTGTTCAGGGAGGACAAGAAGTAAGTGATTAAGGAAGAGTAAGGCAATAAAATTCGTGTAGTTCACGTCCAATACCAATGATCCCCCATACTTGATCTTGTATTAAGACAATCATAAATAAAATAAATAATAGAACACTTAAGTATTTTGTCTAAGTGACTAATTAATATGAGATTAGAAGGACTACCAGGAACATAAAGCACTGAATTTAAAGGTAACCAAGAAAGTGGACTAGCTTGACCTATTCCAGTCGTCGTGGTTTGAGACCCATTGGCCATTGTGATTGTTGGAAGAGATTTGACCCGGTTCAACAACAGCTACATAATATTCAGGGGATACTTTTGCTAAACTTGTAATGTTTCTGCGGCTCTTAGTGTAACTGGTTTCGGAGTGGACATTTTCACTCTATTTTATTATATACGCTTTGCGAAAAGAATGTTTATTTATACACCTAGCACATGGATTCCGTATGAACCAATAGATCGTGACAAGTTGTTATATAAGCTAAGCCTGGCAAGCGGGCCGGTCCAGGACCGGGACCGGCTCAGGATCGCGGCCCATATGGGTAGTGGGCCTAAACGGCCCTAACTGTATAAGACCGGGACCGTGGGGAGGTGGGCTGGGTAGTGGGTCGGTCCCTTGCGGGAGGCCCGCGAGACCGGGACAGGCTGGGCAGTGGGCCGATTCAAGCGGTCCTAAACAGGCCCAACGGCTTTTTATTTTAAAAAAAAAATTGCCCGATAGGGCCTTTAAAATGTAGTCGTTTCTCTGCCAAAATAGTCGTTGGCTATTTATAAAATAGCCATTTAACCCTCCCAACTTTGTTTTAACTCCAAACTTTTTATAATTACACTTTTTCTCTATTTTCAACTATAAATACCCCTCATTCTTTCATTTTTCTCACAAAATCATCAATCTCTCTCTAATTTTCTTCTATAATTGCTTACTTTATTGTTGTAATTTGTGAAAAATTTTGAAGTTGGTGAATTGAAGTATTCAAGTCTTCAACAATAATTAATTTTCAACAAGTTTTATTTACTTTGTATTGCTTGATTAATTAAGATGGCTTATTCCTTAACAAAAATGTTTAGTAAAAATAAGGAAAAATCCAAGAGTGGTGAATCTAGTGGCCAAGTTGTTCCTTCTCCACTTCCCCCAGCTCCCCGACCTAAACTTGTTACCCGTCCTACACCTGCTATTCTTGATAGCGATAATAGTTTATTACAATTCACCGAGAGTCAATGTTACCATGATATTGCACCCTGTGAACAATTAAACCATGAATATATGAATGCTCTTTATGGTAATCCAACTATTGATGAAAATAATGATGAAGGAATAGATTTTGATGAAACACTACCGGATGACGATACACCCACTAGTCCTGATCCTAAAGTTAACCCAACTAATAATAATCCAAATGATGCCCCGTCTGACCCTCCTGTTACTACCCCTACTTTTTCTAAAGAACCTTGAAACATCTGTTGTTTGGCCATTTTTTACTCAACCGAGAGAAAAAAAATAAGGCACATATTGCTACACCCTCAAGATAAAGTTAGATATCTTCGTATGAAAGCTTTGGCCGAGGGGACAAGTGTACCTAGTCAGCCTGACCTTAGTACCGGGTCAAATCAATTATAACCGGGAATTTAACACTATTACAAGTAGTATTTTATATTATGATCCAAAAAAAGATCGGGAAGAATTGGCAAAAATGGTTACTGTTATGTGCTTACCCTATAGTTTTCCTTCTAACCCTCACTTTGTGCATTATATTAGAAAAGTTTTTAATCCTACTTATAAAGGATGGCCTCGCACAACCGTAAAGAGAGATATTTATAAATATAAACATGAATATGAACAATATTTGCGCTATTTGTTACTCATATAAATTGTCGTGTTGCTACTACTACTGATATTGGTAGAAGTGGTAATAACTGTGATTACCTTACTGTTACCAGTCATTGGATTGATGAGGATTGGATAGTGCAAAAGCACATTATTGCTTTTAGAATAATTAATTCACGTCACACAGGGCAGTTTATTTCTAGCACGATTCCGGATATTTGTAGATATTTTTGCATTAGCGATAAAATAATGTCAATTTCAATGGATAATGCTACTTTTCCGCCACCACCAATGGAAATTCCTCAAGACCTTGATGGATTTATGAAATTTGTAAGAGATACCATGTAAATTAATATGTAACTTGTATTTTGGCACATCTTGATTAGTTTTTTTTTCTTCTCAATGGTGGTATTAACACCTTGTTGTGCTCATTCCATGGGGGAGGAAGACTAAGAAAGATATTGCCATGTTTTGTTAATGCTATAATAAAATTAATACGAATTGCTTTGAATATCTCTTTACAATATTTTTGTCTTTAAATTTGAATTAAAAAATTTAGGTCACAATTCTATAATATAACTAGTTAATTTGTCCGCGCTATGCGCGGTCGTGCTATACTACTTTCCATTAGAGTATTATCAAATCTAAGCTCAATTTCTGTTTCTGGGATAATAAATATGCATGGGCTTCCTCTGGAGGAGGCAATTTAAATGGACAAATTAAAGAACGGACAACTGAAAATGGTGAATCTCATATGATAAGTCACTACTAAGAGAAGCAGATTATACCACAATCGTGAATCAGCAGCATTACCTTTCTAATTCGTTCCTCCTCTACTTGTTCAACACGTTCCAATAAGTTTTCTAGTGTACCTATTCAATAAAATCAGGATGGAAACAAGTTAGTATAGATCCAAATTACAGCTGATTAAAGGGAACAAAAACTACTACATAAATGAAGGAAGATAAAAAAGCAAAGAGAAAAGAATACATTAAAAATCAATGCTATTCAAAAGATTAATACATGTCTTATTTTTGTTAACAAATAGTTCATTTTTTTAAGAAAGTGTAATATTGAAGAAATGCAATATTTTTTTGAGACTATAAGAACCATGATACGACATTTATAAGATTAATAAATTATTTAATTCTTCCTCCATCCCACAAAGAATGATCGGGGATTTGGAGTGTAGGATCAACTCATTTAATTTGTAGCGTGACTTTGAAAATCCATCTCTTAGGTATTAGATATTGTGGACATTGAGGCATTCAGTTGCGTTTCAAGAAAAGTTTTGCATGTTTGAAAAATCAAAACAAAGAGGTTTTATTGGCTAGTAAAAAGTGAGACTACGTCAAGTAGGCATGGAGACACTATCACATTGTGGTAGCTTGCACCATACTCCTTGTTACTTTATCAGTTCTAACTTACTCCTTAGAGAGCTATGGCATCAAGAGTTACTTAATACATGTGTTCTGATTAGTAAATGTATGGGACCTGTTTGCATAGGATAACAATTATCGAATTTAAATTGCTTCTTTCTTTCGGACTTTAGCTAGTGGTTCCCTTCCCCTTTTTCATCTTTGCAGCATGAGAAACTTAATTTTACCTTTGTTGTTAAATCTCTCTTTCTCCCAAGCGAAAAATCCTACTTTGACTCAGAATGGTTATTAAGATAAGGGGTGAAGATGAGTCATTTAATAGAGGGTAATAGTGTGAGCTGCTTGGTATTTACTACGGGAAGACGTGTGGCCTTGACAACCATATCGATCGTTTTTGCAAAAGGGGTCATTTCTGCAAAGTAATTCTGAGGACCATGATTATTGGGAGTCTAAGGCCATGTAAGATCTAGTGAGGTGTTTTCCTATTTTTGGAGTCATCCTAGTTGAGTTTGCACTTCTAGTCACTTTTGGCCACGTAGGACGTTTTGTAAAAATAGCCTCAATCATGTCTTGCATATGTCCAATAGGAAATGTTGGGGATCTTGAAGTCATTTAGAACCTCATGTCGTTCTCACAAAGGTCGTTCCTATCCTCGTCTATATTCAACACGTCTAGTCACACGTGGAGCAACATGGTCAGTATCTGTTTAGGGTCAGCCTTACGAGGCGAGGCACATGCCAAGGCACATGCCAGGACCCTCATTTCCAGTACTGGTGCATCTTTACGGGGCATGTTACAGAGCTTGAGCATGTTATAGACGCCCCTGGACCATCCAAGCGAGGACCATCGCATTCAAGAGCTGCTTGAGCAAGCTTTTTATTTATACTTTTAAGTAGTTAGTCATGTATAGTGTCCCACATCGGTAAGTAGATACCTATTATTAAGTAATCACTGTATACAAATAGGGTCGTACAACACTTTAATTAAGTAATTAGATTTTTCTCCCGTGCATTCTCATATGGTATCATAGCATTAGTGAGAAACTTATCGTTGTGCATCATTCCAGCGACTTCCGGGAAGAAACACCTCGTCGCCGTGCAATTTTCCGACGACTTAGAAGGTTGTCCGCAAGCATATCACTTACAGTTGGTGCTGTGCAAAAACCAACACCATCACAAGACTCCTCGGGCTCAGGCGACCAAACCCCAGTCAACCCCACCGGAAAACTCACACCCGCGCGCCCTAACGCGCGCTTAAATCAAATTCCGACCACTTTTATATTCTCCGGCGTAACATTATAATGGCATTTGTATGAGAAGCCTTTAACTCACAATTCGTTGGATCCAATCCAGATGGATTCTTTACCAGATTATATTGAGTTCCTCCGGTACAAAGCATGTAAACAGAAGCTTTCGTTGTTCAAACGGATAATAGCGTGACTTTTGTCTCCCAATCTTCAACCTCTGAGTCTTGGGTCGTTGATTCAGCTACATCTAATTATATTTCTAGTAACAGATCTCTTTTCACTAGTATTTCGTATTCTTAATCTCTTCCAACAGTCACAATGGCTAATGGGTCTGAAACCATGGCAACTGCAATAGGTCAAGCAAGTCTACTTCTTTCCTTACTTTTAGATTCAGTTCTTTATGTTCCCAATAGTCTTTTTAATCTTATAGTCGTTAGTCGCTTAGCCAAATAACTTAAATACGCTGTTTTATTTCTTAATGACCATGTTTTTATATAGGAACGCAGTACGTGGCGAATCAGATGGTCTTTATTACCTTATCCTTACAAAATCACATGGACTCACATCTTGTCTTCCTTCAATTTGTTACCGATTCACTAGATTAATTACATAAACAGTTGGGACATACTAGTTTGTCAAAACTTCAGAAAATAGTAACTAGTTTATCTCACTTGTCCACTTTAGATTGTGAGTCATGTCAGCTCGGTAAGCATACATGTTCCCATTTCCCTCGACGTCTTGATAATCGATCAAAGTCACCTTTCACTTTAGTCCATTCAGATGTTTGGGGTCCTAGTCGGGTCAGTTCTACCTTGGGATTCCGCTAATTTGTCAGTTTCATTGATGATTATTCCAGGTGTACTTGGATATTTTTGATGAAAAATCGGTGTGAGTTGTTTTCTATTTTCCAGACCTTCCACGCTGAAATTCAAAATCAATTTGGGGTTTCTATCCGCACATTTCATAGTGATAACGCCCTAGAGTATTCATTTCCGTTTCAACAGTTTATGAACTTTCATGGGATTATTCATCAAACATCTTGTCCGCACTCATCTCAACAAAATGGGGTAGCTGAAAGAAAGAATAGACATCTTAGTGAAACTGCTCGTACCCTACTCATACAATCTCATGTTCTAATGTGTTTTGGGGGGATGCAGTTCTTACATCTTGCTATCTTATTAATCGTATGTCATCTTTAGCTATCTAGAATCAAGTTCCATTCTATGTCCTGTTTCCCCACTTACCTTTGTTCTTTCTTCCACCTCGTGTCTTTGGAAGCACGTGTTTTGTTCATAACCTTACACCAGGAAAAGATAAGTTAGCTCCTCGTACTCTTAAGTGCGTATTTTTGGTTACTTGAAAACGCAAAAGGGGTACCGATGCTATTCTCCTGACCTCCAGCGGTACCTTATGTCCGTTGATGTTACCTTCTTTGAAACCCAATCATACTTCATAAGTTCAGGTACTCACTTAGATATTTCTGAGGTGCTACCAGTTTCATCTTTTGGAGATTTAGTCACCATCTCCCTTTCTACAACTCCAACTCCACCACCTACAGCTCCACCACCTTTGGTTCCAGTTGCAACTCCAGTTCCACCACCTAGTCTAGTACAACCTTCTACAGCTCTACCACTCTTGACTTATCATCGTCGTCCACGTCCAACATCAGGCCCAGGTGATTCACGTCCTGCATCAGATTCTGCACTTACTGAGGAATTGTCTCTTCTTAGTCAACCAATTGCACTCCGCAAAGGAGTACGATCCACACTTAATCTTAATCCCCATTATGTCGGTTTAAGTTATCATCGTCTGTCCTCACCTCATTATGCTTATATATAATCTTTGTCCAGTGTTTCTATCCCTAAGTCTACAAGTGAGACACTATCTCATCCACGATGGTGACAGGCTATTATTGGGAAGATGTCTGTTTTACATACGAGTGGCCCTTGGGACCTTGTTCCTCTCTATCAGTTAGACATTAAGAATGCTTTTCTCCACTGTGATCTTGAGGAAAAAGTTTATATGGTGCAACCACTTGTTTTCGTTGCTCAAGGAGCGTCTAGTGGTCTTGTATGCCGATTACGCAGGTCACTATACAGTTTGAAACAGTCCCCTCGAGCTTGGTTTGGTAAGTTCAGCACAGTTATTCAGGAGTTGCGCATGACTCGTAGTGACACCGATCACTCTGTGTATTATCGGTATTCTGCTCCTAATATGTGTATTTATCTGATGGTTTATGTTGATGATATTATTATTACTGGTAATGATCAGGATGGTATTACTAATCTGAAGCAACATCTCTTTCAGCACTTCCAGACTAAGGATCTAGGCAGATTGAAGTATTTTCTAGGTATTGAGGTCGCTCACTCTAGCTTAGGTATTGTTATTTCACAGCGGGAGTATGCCTTAGACATTCTTGAGGAGACTGGAATGATGGGCTGCAGACCTGTTGACACTCCTATGGATCCGAATGCTAAGCTTCTGCCTGGATAGGGGAAGCCTCTTAGAGATCCTACGAGATATAGGAGGTTGGTTGGCAAATTGAATTACCTCACAGTGACTAGACCTAACATTTCATTTCTGGTGAGTGTTGTAAGGCAGTTTATGGATTCCCCCTGTAAAAGTCACCAGGATGCAGTTGCTTACATTTTCAGTATATAAAGTCAGCTCCAAGCAAAGGGATACTATTCGAGGATTGAGGCCACGAGCAGATTGTTGGGTACACAGATGCTGATTGGGTAGGATCACCTTCTGATAGATGTTCTACGTCTGGATATTGTGTTCTGGTAGGAGGTAGTTTGGTCTCTTGGAAGAGAAAGAAACAGAATGTAGTTGCTCGATCTAGCGCCGTAGCCGAATATCGGGCCATGGCTATGGCAACGTGTGAGCTAGTTTGGGTCAAGCAGTTGCTCAAGGAGTTGAAGTACGGAGAAATCAGCAAGATGGAACTGTTGTGTGTGATAATCAAGTTGCTCTTCATATTGCGTCAAATCTGGTATTCCATGAGAGGACTAAACACATTGAGATCGACTGTGCATATGTTAACCCAAAATATTGACTTTGGTGAGATTCCTAATAAGCTTTCTTTGCCTCCTAGCCTATCGAGGGTACATTCGGTATTTATGTTTCTATGCTTCGAAAGTATTAGGAAGATAGTCATATGTTTTGGACTTCTGCACAGTGCATCCAGATGAGAATTTGGCCTATGAAGAAGAGTCAGTAGCTATTTTGGACAGGCATGTTCGAAACTTGAGGTCAAAGGAGATCCCTTCGGTGAAGGAGAAATCAAGCAAGGAGGCAATTTGGGAGGCTGAGTCAGATATGCGGAGCAGATATCCATACCTTTTCAGCGGTCCAGATACATTTCTGAACTCATACGAGGACGAACATTTGTTTAAGATAGGGAGAATGTAACGACTCGACCGGTCATTTTAAATTCTAGAACTCTATTCCCCTGATTTATGCTACCCGCAGGTTGCTTTGGGGTTTTATCACTTGCAGGTATGGGTGGTTTGGTTCCCGAGAGGTTCAGGAGTGATTTGGGATACTTAATTCCTAACTTAAGGCTAAAAAGAGTTGACCAAAGTCAATATTTTGGGTTAACATGCTCGGATTGGTAATTTAAAGGTCCTAATAGGTTCGTATGATGATTTAGGACTTGTACATATGTTCGATTTGGATCTCGGGTGGTCGGGGGATGATTCGACAAATTTAATTTAAAGTTGAAATGTTGAACATAAGAATATTTGAGATCTTTGGTTAGAGGCTTGATTCTTGGTTTTGATGTTGTTGTTAGTGTTCCGAGCCTTTGCCCAAGTTTGTATAAGGTATATGAACCTTTTAGGATGATTGGATATGGTCCCGGGGACTCGAGTGAGTTTCGGGGTGGTTTTGGAGCATTTTGGAACATGACTCAACTGATGGTTTTTTGATGCACAGCAATGAATCGAGATCCCGTGGCCTAGGATGGCGATCGCGTAGATTGAATTTGGGGCCAAGGATTTTTCCTTCGCGAACACGTGCAGGAGGTCAGGATCGCGTAGGTGTGAACATGGGTGTTCTTTACAATCGCATGGGGTGCATCGCGGCCGCGGTGGCTTGAAAAGCTGGTCTTCGCGATCACTTGAGATGCACATCGGGATAGAGGGTCACAATTTCGGCCCAGGGTATATTTTGTCTGGATTTCGTGAGTTAACTTATTTTCACCATTTTTTGAGTTTTGGAGAACGGGAAAACGAGATTATAGAGAGGGATTTTACTCCCAATCTTGAGGGTAAGTAATTCTTACTTGGGATTATTCATAAACCTTGATTCTCTATGAATATCTACACATAAACATGGAATCAAAGAGAGAAATTTGGAGGTTTTGTCTAAATCTTAAGTGAGTGTATTTTGAGGTTTTGAACACCAATTTGGACTCGAATTAGAAACTAATCACATATTTGAACTCGTGGGTTATAAGTCAATGGATTTGACCTTGGACTCGGATATTTACCATGTGGGCCCGACTTGACATTTTATTTGATCTATGAGATCTGATTAAAGATGAAGCTTTATTGTTTGGAATTGGTTTCTACGACTTTATTTGACTCCGTTAAGTATTATTTGGCTAGATTTGGAGCATTTGAAAGGCAAGGATAGAGGAAGGAGCATATTGGAAGATTGAAGCCTATTCCGGATATGGTAAGTAGCTTGGCTAACCTTGATTTGAGGGAATATTTCATAAAATGGACTTATATGCAAAATATTACATGTGAGCTCACATATTTCTTGTTACATAAAATAAATCAGAACTTTTCTTTTAAGGGAAGTGAGTAGAGATTGACAGAAATGGCAAGATTTTCTTTTTTAGTCAGAGTGAATATTTTGCATGCCAGACCATTGCGTTGGACAAAAATAATTTACCTTCAACCACGTTGTCTAGAAACCCAGCAACCCATAGGCACTAATAATACTTCTGATTACAACTTTTTCATGGGCACTATATTTGCGAATACTTATAAAGTGTAGCAGTAACATGCAGGAAACGAGGCCATCATGGAAAGGATTTATCCTTCAAAAGGAGAGGAAGCAGTTATAGCTGCCCGACAAAATTAAGGTTCTCCAGACTAGCTTGCTAACATTAATTAACTTACCAAATTTCATTATAAGCTGAATTGCATGTACATCTCCAATCCCATGAACACCTGCACACGGAAACAAAAACAAAGAATATAATGCCAGATTAGTAAAAAGCAAATTTTTATCAGATGACAGATTCCAATGAAGAACTATCATTAAGCTGTAGCTGAATGAGATCTACTAGTAAACTACTTTTTTCGGTCCAGTTAAACAGAGTTATCGACTCTGTGATATATTGGAAAGATACCAAAATCTGTCCACAGGGAGCACATGAAAGTAACAGCACCATGTTTTATAAGTGATCTATAAAACACTGATTCCGAAGTAATGACTAATGAGATACAGGTATTTTTTTTCTCCTCTTCATTTGGGCTGTTACGATGAGAGTGAAGGTCCCATGAAATGCCCCCTACAATCACTCAAGTCATTTCCATTTTTAAGAACTCAAAATTTTCCAGTATCTCGTCATTTGGATCAGTCATCACATAACTTCCAGAATGCAATAAATAAGCCAGCACTACTTTTACATTACTTGCTCGGACCTCCAATGAAAATGGACCTAAGTATGTTTGCTAATACTTTTCTTTTGCTCATGTCTTAAAGGCTTCTGATGCAACTTGATACATTCTTGGCAGAAGATTTCTGGGTAAGGTCTGGCTAAGGGTGTTTCAGAAGTTGGAGGGCCTGAGCGAGTTTAGTTGAAAACGAAGAGAAGGCCCTGAGCAATCTACCCTTCATTATACAGAAAAGTTTACTTAAGGCAGCACGGATAAACCTGGTATGTTATCAGATTTATCACCCGTAAGTGAGATCAAATCAACAAATTGAGACGGTTTTAGCCCTCCATATTTTCCAGAAAAATCCTCCATTCCAAATGAGACCATCCTGCAAAATGTAAGAAGGCCGAAGGACTTAAAAAGTGTTGCAGAATACAGTTGCATGGGTATGATGACAGAAAAATAAGACAAATAAAACCATGGACA
>ML282313.1:78224-93697 GCA_005239495.1 Nicotiana undulata | reverse complement strand
TATATATATATATATATATATATATATATATATATATATATATATTCTCTTCCCCTGTGATTCCCGTTTGATTGAGCTATTACTCCTCTGGTTACATGGACCCACGATCATAGGGTCATAATTAGGGGTGTACATGGACCGGGTTGGTTTGGGTTTTATCAAAATCAAATCAAACCAACTATATATGTTTGGATTGGTTCGATTTTGTCGGGTTTTTCGGGTTTTCGGATTTTCTTGTTACATGAATATAGTTCCAATCTTACATTGTTAAAGTTATAGATAAAGTTTTGATAAGTTAATATATGTTTAGTAAATATTGAAAATATTGACAAATATATGATCTATTAAAATATTTTAATAGGAGAATTTTTTAGTAATACACGATAGTTATTTTCTTAGTCGTATGACAATAATTTTTGTTAATGTACGCTTTCTAGGTTAACACATGAGAGGATCTCAAATATTTCAATATTTTAGTAAAGAAAATTCAATATATAGTCTTAAAAATATATATATAAATTATATATTTATATGTCGGTTTGATTCAAGTTTTTTTTTACTCAATATCAAACCAAGTCAAACCAAATCTAGTAGAATTTTTTAATCGATTTGATTTGATTTTTTAGTTTGGTGAGATTTTTCGATTCGGGTTGTACACCCCTAGTCATAAGTGAGGTGCTGACCATATGAATATCCTCCTCTTGTCTACCCGACCAAAAAAACTTTCATTACACGGAAAAGAAAGGAGAAAGGGGACAGTAATGTGAATTGAACTCACAGAAATACTTTCACCCCTACCAATGGATTATACATTTTTATCACCAATCATACTTTGACAACGAGCGAGAATGATCTATGTATATATTTATATATATAAAGTGAATTTTTTAATAAAAATATAGAATTTTGAGAATGTTGAAATGGATGTGCGGGCACACCAGGTTAGATAGGATCAGAAATGAGGTTATTAGAGACAAGGTGGGTGTGGCCCCTATTGAGGACAAGATGCGGGAAGCACAACTTTAGGTGGTTTGATCATGTAAAGAGGAGGAGCACAGACGTCACGGTGAGGAGGTGTGAGCGAGGTTGACATTGGAGGGCCTACGGAGAGGTGGAGGTAGGACACAGAAGAGGTGGGGAGAGGTGATTAGGCAAGACATGGCGCAACTTCAACTGACCGAGGATACCCTTGATTGGAAGGTGTGGAGGTCGAGGATTAGGATAATAGTGTAGGTAGTCTAGAGTGTTCATAACAATAGTATTGACACGCAGTCTCGCTTTCTGTTGATAGTAGGTTTTTATGACTAACCATTATTTTCTTTCATTATTGATCATCTTACTATCTGATTTTTTTATTCTTCTTTTATATGGCTTCTTGGTACTATCCCTTTTTATCTATATTTTCTTTAATGTGGTGCTTATGCTTTCCTAAGCCGAAGTTCTAATGGAAACAATCTCTCTATCCTCACAAGGTAGTATACGGTCTGCGTACATACTACCCTCCCCAGATCCCACAGAGAGGAATATTACTGGGTATATTATTTGTTGTTGTAAATATAAAATTTTTGCTGAGGCTATTAACTTCTACCGAATCCGTAGTTAAAACTATAACTCCGCCTCCTTCCACTATATTAAAGCCAGAAACCATGCCAACCAACAACAATTTGGCCCCCTAACTCCACCAGGGAGTGAAGGGGAAATTGAAGAGGAAATAAAATGTTTCCAGTGACTCCTCGTTGTTGCCTTTTCAAATATATATATAAAGACAAGTCTCTTCCATATTGTTGCATGGTGCATTTTTGTTGGAAACCATTAGCACAATCTACTCAAGCATAATTGGTGCAATTTATAGAATGTCATAAATAGTTTTAAGATTTTTAGTTGATTACCTGATATTTTAGTCGACATTATTTAACCAAAGAATCGAATTCTTAGTCAAAACATATTTTAAGAAGTACCCGGTCTTCTGATAATCAAGAAAATCAGCTAAAACAATAAAGAAAATTAGAACTTAGAATAGTAAGGAAAATAGTAGAAAGCACAGAATGTAAAGTATATTCCAATAGTGATCAGAACGTGTGCATACAAATAATATTTCTTTCCCTTTTATAGGGAGCTTCAAGTACAACGTCTACTCCTCTTTACGATTGAGCATTAATGAGTATTTATATCATTAATGAAAAGTTATAATAGGTAATCGTAACTGTTTCGTGAAGATTCTGTAACGTTTGAACTTATTGATTGAAGATCTATGAATCTGCCCTCTTTTCTGTCCTGGTTCACATTGACCGTGTCGTGTCTCTTTAACTCTTTGAATAGACTCGAGCGCCCGTTTCTAGTCATCTCGTGGGTGTTTAGCTCGTATCTACTTACTTCGTATCTCTTCCTAAATTTTCTTCCAGTTGTCGTTCTTCCATAGGTCCACGTGGCTTGCCATGTCAACCACTTGATTAATTCCACGTGTAATATTTATTTTTACTAATACAAATAGTCCCCTCACTTACCAATTATTCATCAATTGAATATTTGGTAAGTGGACACTTATTTATGGCGGGAATTTTTCGTCGTTTTTTCACTCGTGCCATTGAATCTGCTTCTGAATCAATACGTCGCTTGTCACTTCCATTTAATGCATGTGCCACATGGTAGTCCTGGATTGGTTCTGCAATTCTTCAACGAGTTTTAGGGCTTTTTGTGGTTGCATCAGTCACGAAGTGACATATTTCATTACGACATTCCTATCATTATTTACCTTTTTTGACGGTTGCCTCTGCGTATAAATACTTCTTTTTCCTTTGCTTCTACAAAAAACTTCCATTCTTATTTCATAACTTACGTATTTCTTTCTCACTTAGTGATGTCTTCCTCAAATCCAAACCCTAAAAAAGTTATAATTGTAGACGAACTCTCCCCTTCTTCTGCTCCAATTCGAAGTAGGAGAGGTGGCAGATTAAGAAGTTTAGGATCAACATCTACTCGAGGATCTCCTTCTCAACGTAATATTACTCCTCCGTCAACTTCTAGGGTTAATGTCACACTTCATCATCTTCTAGGACTAGAGCTTCATCATCACAGAGATCTTCTGCTAGGAGTAGAGAATCCATTGAACCACTTCGTGAACCTACAGTAGAAGAAATTATACCCGCTGAACTTTCCTTTGTAACTGATAGTGCGGCAATAAAAAACCAGGTCACTTCCATGACATCTCATGATCATGCTGATATTTACCCTTCGCAAATCACTGAGGGTTTAATCTCTATTGTTCGCAGAGATTGTTGTTGGAAATTTGATTTCCCGATTTTGGTCCCCAATGAGATTCAAAGGTATATTTCTTATAAAGTTGGCTTTACTTTCGTATACATATATCCCTTCACTTTAGGTTTCAGGCCTCTTATCGATCCAGTCATCATCGAATTTCGCCGCTTCTTTAATATATGTTTGGGACAAATTGGTCCTATTATTTGGAGGGCAGTGACATGCCTTAGGTACCTAGCAAATTTGGCTTCACTTCCTTTCACCTTCTACCATATGATCCATCTCTACTCTCCCAAATTATTGCGTCAGGGAGTTTTCACTCTTCTAGCATGGAGTAAGAGAGTATTGGTCATTCCTGATGACGATAAAGATCATGGATGGTATGCTAGGTTTGTTGCTTCCCCTACTAGTGGATTAGTAGGTGAAGAGAATATGCCCTTCCCGAGCACTTCTTTTCTTTTCATGATGAGTACACATTCTCGTAACTGTTTTTTCTTTTAGCAACCATGGGAACAGTCGAGGAGATTCCCAGTTTTCGTGGTTGGGTAGAAAAATTGTTAACAATTTCTTCGATGGACGAAAGATCTTGGAAGTACCTTTCAGTTAGGTTTGGATGGAAAGTAAAAACTCATGCTAAGCTTCTTTTTTACATTCTTTTTACCTTCATACTTTCCTCGAGACTTACTGACCCTTTTGCCTATTGGGGGTTCCTGTTCGTGGTGTTACTGCTGCTGCAATTATTGCTTCAAGGCTCTCCTTATCAAAAGCTCAGGAGATAAATTTGGGTTCTTCATCAAAATGGAAGGCAGATAGGACTCAGAATTTTGAAGACGAAGAAGAGCAATAGGAAGGCTCGTTTGTGAGAAAGCCACGAGCAAGGAGACGAGTTATTTTTTATGATAAAACTACTCCCCTTACTAGTTCAACTCACGTACTTGAGCCTGATGATTCCACCCAAGTGAATTCTGATGAAGAAACTCCTACTGCAACCCATGATTCAGCTGAACAACTTTTCCCGCATCTGCTCCAATGGAACCTCAATTACCCGTGCCTATCGCTACCTCTACTGCCCCGACTGTGTATCGCGTGGCTACTTCGACTGCCCCTACTACCATACCTTTTCACATTGAAATTGGTTCGTCTAGTAATGGGGCAATGAGACAAGTCACCGTAGAGGTTCCTGCTGAAGGTAGCCTTTTGAAAACAATCAGGCCAAGCAGATGTATGGTTAAAGCCTTTGATTGGCCCTATCGAAAAGTCGAAGTTGGAAAGCCACAATTCTCTTACATGGATGAATGAGATTGAACATTCATCTTTGAAGGTACACATCGTGTGTTTTTACTTTTTAAATTTACTTTCACTCGTATCATATTTTCCTTTTTGTGCAGATCAATCCCATTGGCACAGAGACGATGAAAAGGATTGTGCGTACGGAGCATTTAATGAACGACTAGCATACCGAGGCAGATAATTGGAAAGAGCAAGTCGAGAGTCTTCAACTTGACATGGAAGTTATTGAGGAGGAGAAATGTACCTTGGAGCAGCAGGTGAGACTCATGGCAACGGAGCTGACCATTGAGAAGGCTTCATCAAACCAGGTAGGCAAGGAAAAAAATCTCCTTGAATCTTCATTCGCTGAACAATTTTCCCAAGCTTCTGAGGAGATAAGAAGCTTAAAGGATTTATTGAACCAGAAGGAAGCTTACTCTGGGAACTTGTTCTAATGCTCACACAAGCTCAGGAGGATCTTCGTGAGTCCTCTTATATGGTCCAGTTCTTAGAGGGATCCCTTGCCCGCTATAAGCTTCCTATGATGCAGCTTTGATAGGTTCAAGGTCTCTTAGTCTTATATTTTGATGATCTAACAAACTTTCTGTATAGAACCAGATAAAGGACCTTATGCATGTGTGGTACAATCATTCAGCAACAGCTCAAAGTAATCTGGGTAGTGTACTTTTGGATTCATAAGAAACAGTTTAGGGACCTGATCGCTTGTGTTTCCCTGGCAGAAGTACAAGTCAACTCTACAACTGGAAAGCAGTTGCAGAAAGTGACTGCCTGCAACTGTGCACGCTAAAGTGCAGAAACAGTGCAGTAGTCACTTCGCATTGGAAGAATTGTGTATCAACTAAGAATATACATCACTCTTGGGGATGTCTTTGAAGTATAATAGTATGGTGCCAGAAAAACAAGACATTCACTCGAGCATTTACTAATATTCTATCAAGCGATCTGATCTTGCATTCAAGTCTCTAGTGTGTCAAGAACAAGAAGACAACTCCACTACAGACCAGCTCCATTACGAGTTCATGTGTGTCCTTAGTTGAGTTGTAATCTTGTGTTTTGTTCCTTATTGTAACTCCTATCTTGCTTTCTTAGAAGCTTTGTTTTAGGAAACCTAAAATCATAAACTATCCGAGTTTGTGTTGTTACTAGAGTTAGTCATAGGTTAAAGTCTTTGTAACTAGTGAGTGACAGAGTAACTTGTAATAAGTGCATTAAAAGTTAGTGTGTTTGAAGTCTTTGTAATAGAGTCACTACAAAGTGGCTTGTAAAGTTGAGTTACAAGTTAGTGAATTTGAAATCCTACCAGTGTAGGTCGTGGTTTTTGTCCCCTTGAGTTGGGATTTTCTACGTAAAAATTCGTGTCTCATTTACATTCCGTTTCAGTAGTTAACACTAAGGGAACTGATATAGGACCAGGTCTCTATACAGTTGGTGGAATCATATAAACTATCAATTGGTATCAGAGCAGGTTCTTTCTAAAAGGTTAACACCTAGAAAGGATCTCAATGGGTGCTCCACCTAACTTTGAAGAAGGACAATCAACCTATAGACCTCCTAGATTCAATGGTCAGTATTACGGCTTGTGGAAGACTCGTATGAATGATTTCATAATGGCAGAAGACTCCGAGATGTGGGATGTCATTTGTGATGGTCCCCATGTTGTTGTGAAAAAGGCTGGAGAACCTGGTGTGATGGTACATAAAGCTAGAAAAGAGTACAACGGCATTGACAGAAAAGTTATTGAAAAGAACTTTCGTGCCAAGAAGATCTTGGTATGTGGTATAGGACCAAATGAGTACAATAGGATCTCAACTTGTCAATCTGCCAAGGAGATATAGGAAGCATTGCAAACGACACATGAAGGAACTATTCAGGTTAAACAGTCCAAGATTGACATGCTCACCACTGAGTATGAGCTTTTTAGGATGAAGGATGATGAGTCTATACAAGACATGCACACCAGATTCACATCCATCATAAATGAGCTTCATTCACTTGGAGAAATTATTCCCAGAAACAAGCTGGTACGGAAAGTTCTCAGTGTGTTGCCTAGCTCTTGGGAGAGTAAGGTGAACGTCATCACTGAAGCCAAAGACCTACAAACTTTAACCATGGACGAGCTGATTGGAAACCTAAAGACATACGACATGAAGAGAAAGAAATACAGTGAAAGAAGAGAGCCAAAGAAGAAGAAGAACCTGGTGCTCAAAGCTAAAAACAATGAATCAAGTGAAGAAGATAGTGACATTGCCTATCTCACTAAAAGATTTCAGTAAATGGTTATACCAAGGAGAGGCAGTTCAAGTAAACCAAAGAACTATGATCTCTGTCACAAGTGCGGAAAGCCAGGGCACTTCATCAAAGACTGTCCACTTCTGAAGCAGGAGCACGACAAACACAACTCTGACAAAACAGCAAAAACGAACATGGTTCTTGACAAACGGTTCAACAGAAAAAGTGCAGCTGACAATGTTGTGAAACAGGCTTTTGCTGCATGGGGAGACTCCTCTAGTGAATCAGAAAAGGAACTAGATGCAGGAAACAGTTCCATGATGGCAGTATAAAATGAAGCAAAGTAATATGATTCATTGTTTGCTTTGATGGTTTAGTCTGATGATGATGAAGATGATGACAATGATGAGGTAAATTTCAGGGATGTTCAGAGAAATCTGAAGTCTTACTCTTCTAAGAAATTAATGTCATTAGCAAATGTTCTAATTGATGCATACTATAGTTTAGTTGATGATAAGGATTCCTTGACCATAGAGTTAGGAGATGTTGATCAATCTAGAGATGATTTAATGGTCTGTGTGGTTGATTTGAAGGAGACCATAAGTAATCTTGAAAAAGAAAAAGAATCTCTAACTGAAAAAATAAACAATGTAGAAAATGAAAGAGATGACTTTATGGTAGTGGTTGTGGACTTGAAGGAAACCTTAAGCAACCTAAAGAAAGAAAAAGGAGTGTTAGCGGAAAAGACTAATAGTGCAGAAAATGAGAGAGATGACCTAACAGTAGTGGTGGTTGACCTGAAGGAAACCGTAGAGAACCTGAGCAAAGAAAAGAACACTCTGGTAGAAAAAATTGTTGTTATTGAACAAGAAAGGGATGACCTTTTGGTGGTAATCTTAGACCTACAGGAAATAATTGAGGGACTCAAATCAGAACATAGTCCTGTGAGTATTGATAAAGGGAAGGAAGTAGCTAGTGAAGCACACATCAAGCTTGAAAAAGAATTAAATGATGTGAAAACTAGTCTATGTGGTGAACTTAAGAAAAACAGGAAACTTCAAGCTGAATTGGTAAAACTAAAAATTGATCTTGAAAGATCTCTTAAGTGGAACTGGTCCACAGATGCTATCACTTCCATGTACTTTAACAACAGTGGAAACAGGTAGAGGAAAGGGTTTCAAAAGGAGAAAATTCCTTACAACCATCACAACAAGTACGTCATTGTTCCAAACAACTGGCTTTGTACCCACTGTGGGGACAAGGGTCACTTCAAAGAAAACTTCCCTACCAGGGTTGAATCTATTCAGGAAAAAAAAAGTGTTTGCTGTAAAAGTGACTACTAGAAGGGGACCAGGTACCACTAGCAAAAGTCGCCTTTTGCTTGCATGGACTAGTTTAGCTCTCATCCACCCTTTTCCTCATTACAAGGGACCCAAAATTGTTTGGGTTCCTAAATCTAACTCGTAATCTATATGTGCAGGGACTAGTGAGAGGAACAGGACTACAATGGATCATGGACAGTGGATGCTCAAAGCACATGACTGGGAACACCACGGATTTTCTCTCACTGAAAGCCCTGCAAGGAGGGGATATATCCTTTGGCAATTGGAAAAAGGGATATATTCTCAATGTCAGAATGGTTGAAAAGTCTCTTTTGTACTCAATTGAGAACATGTACTACGTAGATGGGCTGAAGTACAGTCTCTTGAGTGTCTCCTAAATCTGTGATAAAGGGAACAAAGTAGAGTTCTTGTCTAAAGTGTGCACAATTACCAGTCTGGTAACTGGGGAAGTGGTTTTAGTAGCCAAAAGGTACAATAACATCTATGTTGCTGACTTTGAATCTCTGGAAGCTGGTGATATGAGCTGCTGGAAGGAAGTTGATGATGATGCAGAACTATGGCATAAAAGATTAGGGCATGCAAGCTTCTCACTTCTGAATAAATTGATACAGAAGGACCTGGTTCGTGGTCTGCAAAATTCTAAATTCAAGGAGCACAGAGTATGTGATGCACGTGCTAGAGGAAAAGATGTGAAAACATCCTTCAAGCCAAAGAAGGATGCTAGCACATCAAAACCCCTCGAACTCGTTCACATGGATCTGTGTGGACCTATGAGAATACCAAGCAGAGGTGGAAAGAAGTATATTTTTGTGATTGTAGACGACTATTCAAGATTCACTTGGATACTGTTTCTTAGAACAAAAGATGAGACCTTTGAAGTATTTTTGGCCTTTGTTAAGAAAATCCAGGTGAAAATGGAATTGAAGGTAGCTTGCATCAGATCTGACCATGGGTCAAAATTTGACAATGCCAAATTTGATGAATTTTGCAATGAAAATGGGATCACTCATAGCTTCTCAGCTCCAAGGACTCCACAGAAAAATGGTGTTGTTGAAAGGAAGAACAGAACCCTAGAAGACATGGAACGGACAATGCTTATTGACAGTGGAATTGCCAAAATATTTCTAGGCAGAGGCAATAAACACTGCGTGCTATTTGGTGAACAGGTGCATGATCAGGTCCCTCTTGAACAAAACCCCTTATGAGATACTCAATGGAAGAAATCCAAAGATAACTCATCTGAGAACCTTTGGATGCAAATGTTATGTTCTCAACAACGGGAAGGACCAGTTTGAGAAATTTGATGCAAAAAGTGATGAAGGAATCTTTCTCGGATATTCCTCTCAAAGAAAAGCCTAAAAGGTCTACATCAAAAGAAAACAATGTGTGGAAGAAAGTGTTCATGTGATATTCAATGAGACACCTTCTTCGAACAAAGAAGGAGATAGTGATGATCAAGACAATGAACCACACTTGGTTCCTGGAGAAATATCTGATGTCTCAAATGGCAAAGCTGACATGATGAGTCAGATGAAGGAAGTAAGTGAAAACAGTGCAACATCCCCGTCCACTTCACAGGAGGAACCTGGTACCCCAATTACTACCACTGAAGCTGAATAAAGGGTCAGAGATGCAGTGCAAGGCACTCCATAGGTAGCTGAACGAGGAATGCAGGGAAACCCATCTGACATACCCAGTTCTTCTACCAATTAGATCCAAGTCCCAAATTGGAAACACAAAAGCTCTCATCCTCTTGATAACATAATCACCCCCTTAATTCTGGAGTCCAAACACGATCAAAAACCAGAAACTCACTAGCCTTTTCAACCTTCTTATCTCAAATAGAACCCAAAAATATCAAGGAAGCCCTGAAAGATGTAGGCTAGATTATAGCTATGCAAGAGGAGTTGAATCAATTTGAGAGAAATAAGGTATGGCACCTGGTACCTAGACCCTCAGATAGAACCATCATAGGGACCAGGTAGGTGTTCATAAATAAGCTGGATAAACATGGAAATACACAAGGAACAAAGCGAGTCTAGTTGTCCAAGGATACAATCAGTAGGAAGGATCGACTATGATGAGACATTTGCCCTAGTTGCTCACATGGAAGCCATCAGGATCCTCATTGCCTTTGCTTCACATATGGAATTCAACTTGTTCCAAATGGATGTGAAGAGTGACTTTTTGAATGGTTTTCTTAAGGAAAAGGTCTATGTTAGGCAACCTCCAGGCTTTGAATGTCATGTACATCCTGAACATGTATTCAAATTGGATAAGGCTCTATACAGATTGAAGCAGGCCCCTAGAGCCTGGTATGAAAGTCTTTCCAAGTTTCTCTTGGAAAATAGTTTCACTCGAGGGAAGATTGACAATACATTGTTTTTGAAGAAACGGGGAAGGAACCTGCTCATTGTGCAGGTTTATGTAGATGACATCATATTTGGGGCTACAGCAGACTCACTATGTGATGAATTTGCCAAACTCGTGGGAAGTGAGTTTGAAATGAGTATGATAGGGGAACTGAACTTCTTCCTGGGTCTTCAAGTAAAGCAGTCCACAAAGGGGACGTGTATCAGTCAAAAGAAATACATCGAAGAACTGCTGAAAAGGTTTGATATGGAAGCATCAAAGGTGATTTATACCCCTATTGTCGTTGCTACCAAGATGGACATGGTTGACTCTGGATCTCTTGTGAATCAAACAATGTATCGAGGAATCATTGGATCTCTACTCTACCTCACTGCGAGCAGGCCAGACATTATATTCAGCGTGGGATTGTGTGCAAGGTTCCAATCAAATCCCAAGGAATCACATCTGAAGGCGGCCAAAAGAATTTTGAGATATCTTAAGGGCACACAGAACCTGGTTCTATACTATCCTTAGGTGACAATTTTAACCTTGTTGGTTATGCTGACGCTGATTATGCAGGTTATATGGTGGACAGGAAAAGCACTTCTGGAATGGCTCATTTCCGTGGATCATGTCTAATCTCATGGAGTACAAGAAAACAAAACTCAGTGGCCCTCTCAACAACTGAAGCAGAATATGTTGCAAATGCATCCTGCTATGCTCAGCTGTTGTGGATCAAGCAATAATTGGAAGATTTTGGAGTATACATTGATTGTGTACCACTCCTATGTGACAACACCAGTTCCCTCAACTTGTGAAAGAACTCAGTTCAGCACAAGAGAACCAAACACATTGATGTCCGACACCATTTTCTCAGAGACAATGTTGAAAAAGGGCTCATTTGCATGAAATTTTGCTACATTGAAGATCAAATTGCAGATATCTTCACCAAAGCTCTAAGCAGGGAACACTTTGAGAGAAATATGATGGAACTGGGGTTAATGAAACCTAATTATGAACCTGGTTCTCCTCACATGGCTATGAAAGTCACACTCAAGTAAAATTCAGCTAAAGTGTTTTCTGACCAAGCCTAACTCACATCTATACCGTTGCAGGTAGACACTCATGATGATTATAAAAGCTAAAGGTACAACATTTGAACTGCATAAGAGCTGCAAATTCTTTTACAAAAATAGGTTAGGAACCTGGTTCCGGCACCATAGGTTAGTAGTAATGTGTTTTTCTCATGGTTTTCTCAAATAACAACAAAATTAATGCAACCGACACATCATATGACTTTTCAGAGTCTGTGTGTCACGTCCTATATCTTAAATCCCTTCACTTCCTTCGCACGTTTCATCTTCCCAAAACCTACCGCCACTTTGAAATTTATCAGAACTCGTTCCTCTCCCACCTCTTTATTACCCTTTCTTCCTTAAAACCCTCTCACTCCTAACCGCTCAGAAACATCATCTTCCATTACAAACCTGCGAATTCTCCCTCCTTCAGAACTCTCTGTCACTCATCCTACAATGGCCAACGAACAGTCTTCTCGCTCTCCTGCCATCAACACCACTATAAATCCAGTCCTCCACCAACCCTGATGTTGTTATCCCCACACATGTTTCCTCTTTACCTCCTGTCGTCGTTACTCCCCCTTCAAACCCTACTCATCTTCCTTCTTCTGATCACACCAAAGAACCCATGGAAGGTGATATGCCTCAGGCATCAGAGGTCTCTGAGGAAGACCCTGATCAATACCTAAACTCCTCCATTCTTGACTCTCTGACTCCCATAGAGTCACTAGAAAAGGAAGCGGCAAAAAATATCATGGCCATTGCCACCGAGAGTCTTACTACTGAAGGAGCCTCCCCCCTTCTTGAGTCTCACGGGGAAGAAACTCCATTCTTAGGGGATGAGGGGACCATGGTCTTGTTTGGGTCTCCTGTTCATGACACTGTAAAACCCAAACCTGCTGGAGAACTTGTTTCTCCTTCAGCAGAAACAAACCAGGAACCCATTTTTTATACAAAACCCTTGGAGTCTATTCCTCCCATTACTAGTGTCATAGTGTCAATGGGCGGCTACATAGATACAACAGTAGAAATACATATACAAAATATACAAGTCGCAGTCTGGAACAAAAGACTGAGCAAAATGAAACTATGAGGCTCCAAGACGGCATGATGATAGGATAACCAATCCATGCCCAAAATAACCTCGAAATCAACCATATCGAGCAATAATAGGTCGACTCTGGTCTCAAAATCATAAAAAGTAACCACACAAACCCGGCAGACCCGGTCTACCACCATAGAGTCGCCCACAGGAGTGGACACATACAAAGGAGATCCCAAGGACTCACATACAATATCCAGAGAATGAGTAAATAAAGATTAAACATAAGAGTATGTAGACCCCGGATCAAATAACACTGAAGCCTCCCTACCACAAGCTGAAATAGTACATGTAATCACTGCATCTGAGGCTACTGCGTCTGCCCTAGCTGGGATGGCATAAAAACGTGCTGAGGCGCATGATGGCTGAGCTCCCCCAGATCGAGCTGGAGCTGAATGATCTCTACCCGGCTGGCCTCCCCCTCTGGGACGGCCCCTGCCAATCTGACCTCTACCCCTCGCACCTGCGGAAAAGGTGGTGAACTTCCGAGAAGGCAATCATGGGCTCCCATATGGATTTCTCCTCAGTCGAGTGTTTGAGTTCTACAATGTGCCTCTGGCTAACCAAAAGTAGGAACCCACAAGAAGACCTTTTCAAAAATAACCTTGGAAGAGTGTGAATGTATAGAGAAGGCTGGGGTTAGCACTTCGACAATCTCGCAACTAATCAATGCTCAAAATGTTGCAACTGAAGTGATAAGAAAGTTGAAGGCTGAGAATGCTATACTAGAAACTCAGCTAATTCAAGTTGTTGGGGCACCTGGTTCTGCTGATTCTTCCCATGAAGAAGTTGCCCGTTTGACCAAGGAGAATGCTGAGTTTAGGCAGCAGGTGGAGAACCAGCTCGAGGAACAGATTTCTGCCAAAGCCCGCGTAGACCTGGTTCTCAAAACCCTTGCTGCCTCATCCTCCAAGCCTTCCTCTTCTTGTGCCCCCTAAGATCCTTTCAGTGTCCAGTTGTCTTCCATTTGTGATGTTGTGGTTGTTGGTTTTTTTTTTTTTTTTTTTTTTTTTTTTTTTTTTTTGTCTGAGTTTTAAGCTGCCTATAATACACCTACATTTGACTTTTGATTACCAACATTAAAGCGTTGACACCNTTTTTTTTTTTTTTTTTTTTTTTTTTTTTTTTTTGTGATGGCATGTTGGATTCCACCGTACTGCTCCTGATGAAATAGTCCAATTGAGTCTTTTCTTTCATAGCGAAGACTCATATGTTTTTAAAAACTTTTATTATTAATGAATCAACTTCTCTTTTGCTAAGTACAATGCCTGGTTTTCCTTTTGCTTCTCTTTTCTATCATGTTGTGTGCACACATGGGGCATGAGTTAGCTGTGTTGGACTTCTTTACGCTTTCTGCCTGTTGGTGATTTTTAATGATGCCAAAAGGGGGAAGATTTGAGAGTTGAAGTTAAGTTAACTTAAAAATTGAAGCATGGATTAAGGGGGAAGCACAAACACAGGGGGAACATATAGAGTCCCTGGTACTTTATCTGGTCAAGTTAGGCTCTATAACTAGTTGTCAATTTTAAAAGTTTGTCATCATAAAAAAGGGGGAAATTGATGGGTTCAAGGTCTCTTAGACTTATGTTTTGATGATCTAACAAACTTTCTGTATAGAACCAGATAAAGGACCTGATGCATGCCTTGTACAATCATTCAGCAACAAACTCAAAGTAATCTAGGCAGTGTACTTTTGGATTCACAAGAAACAGTTTAGGTATCTGATCCCTTGTGTTTCCCTGACAGAAGTACAAGTCAACTCTATAATTGGAAAGTAGTTGCAGAAAGTGAATGCCTGCAATTATGCACGATACAATGCAGAAACAGTGCAGTAGTCTCTTCCCATTGGAAGAAGTGTGTACCAACTAAGAATAGACATCACTCTTGGGATGTCTTTCAAGTATAATAGTATGGTGCAAGATAAACAAGACATTCACTTGATCATTTACTAATATTCTCTCAAGCATTGAAGATCTAATCTTGCATTGAAGTCTCAAGTGTGTCAAGAACAAGAAGACAACTACACTACGGACCTGTTCCACTACGAGTCCATGTGTGTCCTTAGTTGAGTTGTAATATTGTGTTTTGTTCCTTATTGTAACTCCTATCTTGCTTTCTTAAAAGCTTTGTTTTAGGAAGCCCAAAATCATAAATTATCCGAGTTTGTGTTGTGACTAGAGTTAGTCATAGGTTAATGTCTTTGTAACTAGTGATCAGTGACAAAGGTTCTTGTAATAAGTGCATTACAAGTTAGTGTATTTGAAGTCTTTGTAATAGAGTCATTACAAAGTGGCTTGTAAAGTTGAGTTGCAAGTTAGTGAAGTTGAAATCCTACCAGTGTATGTCGTGATTTTTTTCCCCTTGAGTTGGGATTTTTCCACGTAAAAATCTGTGTCTCATTTACATTCTGTTTCAGTAGTTAACACTGAGAGAACTGATATAGGACCGGATCTCTATACAGTTGGTGGACTCATATAAACTATCAATTGATTGAGAAGGATGAGTTGAGATCTGAAATCGATCAATAGGAGAAAGATTACGAGGCTCTTGAGGATAAAGCAATCGTTGATGTAAGTTGGGATTATTTGAATACTCGCCTTGAAACATTAACAGAGATAGGCCAGGAGAACTCTGACTTAAAAGCTGAAATTGCAAAAACCAAAGAGACAATAGAGAAGGCCCGGCAAAGTCAAAGTTTCTCATCACCCAAGGTTGATGTTCCCGAAGGTGATGAGATTATACCTGGTGAAGTTGCTGCTCAATCCTCATCTTCTCAAGATGATTTTGCTTCTGATGAAGCTAATCCCCCCCCCCCCCCCCCCCCCC
>ML282313.1:501-78031 GCA_005239495.1 Nicotiana undulata | reverse complement strand
CCCACACACACACAAGTGAAATGTGAAAGTGTTTTTTTTTTTCTTTTTTTTTATATGTGGTGAAACAATTAGTGGTTTACCCCCGGTCCCATTTGGGGGTAAAGTTTTTGGAAATTCCCCAGGACAGTTTTGGGGTAATTTTGTATAAATTAAATAGGTTTGAACTAAGTTCTCACTTAGTTTTAACCATCGTATAATATTAATTTTAAGTTTTTCGCTCAAATTGTGTGATATGAGTTTCTGTCTTACTCTTAGTGTTTGCATAAAAATGCTTTGATTTTTAATGTCTTTTTGAAACAAACACAATCTATAAAAGAGGGCCATTTTATTAACGACACTTAATGAAGAAGACGTCTCAACTTCATTATGGTGTAAATATAAGAAAAAGAAATAGGAATACATATGTTCCTTTGAGTAGTGTTTTGAAGAAAGTTTTTGTATTATTTGAACTTTCGTAATACTTTACATGTGTTCGAGTATCATCTATGGCTCTTTCGTAACTGTTTTCTTTACAACAGATTTGAATAAATACAAGGGTATAAATTATAAGTTGTGACTAAATACTCTCTTTAACCTAAACATTCGTTTGTATCCACGAGTATGTTCATTGTAGGTTTTTGAATAAGGCTTGCATTTTTTGCTCTTGAATTCGGTCTTAACTTTCGATTTGTTGGGTAAAGTATATCTCAGACTTGAATTCTGACTTTTTCTAGTCTTCTTTGCCTTCAATATTATATAGTTCCCCAAGTGTTTGAGCTTCGAAGTATGAAATCTCGAGCACTTGACTATTCCTTCCTTGCGGTCCTTTTCCTGAAAAAGGAAAAACATATGGGACTCAAAGGTATATAGTGTAGATGATGACTGCTTAACCCTTTGAAATTTCCATCAGAAAGGTTGTAACCCTAGATGGGGAATTCAGTTACTTCTGCGTGTCCTTTTTGGTATAATATCATCATTTAGTACGGGTTATATTTTTGCCTATCATCTAAACTTTTTAGTATAATTTTAACTGTACTAAATAAAAGCATATGTAAATGATACCTGACCGTGGGTACTTCCTTTGGTGAGAAATAGTACTTCTTTAAATGAATAGTGTTCTAACACGAGGGTAAGACCTTGCCATTCATGGTTTCCAACTCATAAACACCTTTCCCAGCAATGCCTCTCACTTTATAGGATCCTTCCTAATTTTGATTTAACTTTCCTGCTCCGACAACTTTTGTTGATTGGAAAACCTTTTTAAGAACAAAGTCCCCAATTTTGAAATATCTGAGGTGAGCTTTTTCGTTGTAGTACCGCTCTATAATCTTCTTTTGCGCTGCCATGCGAATTAAAGTGGCCTCCCTTCTTTGCTCAAGTAAATCTAGATTTGTTCTTCGTTCTTCATTGTTTGACTCTTCTGTTGCTAATGTGAATCTCGTGCTTGGTTCACCAATTTCTACTGGTATTAGAGCCTCTGAACCTTAGACAACTGCAAAGGGAGTCTCTCTCGTGGTTGTTTTTCTTGTAGTTCTATAAGCCCATAACACTCATGGTAGCTCTTCAGGCCAACTTCCTTTTGACTTCTCTAGTCTCTTTTTCAAATTATTGATGATGATCTTATTTTCTAACTCAGCTTGTCTATTAGCCACGGGGTGATAAGGTGAAGAGGTGATACGTTTGATTTGCCAACTTTGGAAGAATTCTGTGATTTGCGAGCTAATAAATTGCTGGCCATTATCACATACGATCTATTTTGGAACTCCAAAGCGACATATGATATTTCGCCAAATGAAATCCTTTACCTCTTTCTCTCGTACATGTTTAAAAGCACTTGCTTCTACCAATTTTGAAAAATAATCTGTTAGTACTAGTAAAAATCGTACCTTTCCTTTGGCTTGTAAGGGTCCTACTATATCCATTCCCCACTTCATAAATTCCACGGGGATATAGTCGAATGTAATAATTTTGCGGGTCATATTGTTAGCATAGCGTTGACATTTATCGCGTTTGGCTACAAAATTTTCCGCATCTTCTTCCATTTTAGGCCAGTACCCTGCTCTGATTAGAGACTTAACTAGGGACCTTCCACTTGAGTGATTTCCGCAATGTCCTTCATGTACTTCTTTCATCACGCACTCAGTTTGACTAGGTCCGAGACACCTTACTAAAGGACCACCAAACATTTTGTGATATAAATTGTCTCGAATTAGATAGTACCGAGCGGCTTTCCGTCAAAGTGCTTGAGACTCTTTCTTATTTTCAGGTACAATCCCATACTGCACAAAAATTACAATCTCGTTTCTCCAATCCCAGGTTAAATTATTGAATGTTACCTTGTGTTTATCCTGGTCGAGTGTTGAATGAAATAAATGTATTACAATAGCATTTTCTTCACTCGTTACTTCTGCTACCGAAGCAAGGTTAGCTAACGCATCTTCTTTTGCATTTCTCTCTCTTGGTATTTGCACGATTGGAACTGCTTGACCAGTTCTTGTGCCCTTTCCAGATATTGCTACATTTGAGCCTCTCTAGCGGTGTAAGTTCCCTCCATCTGATTTACCACCAGTTGAGAGTCACTGTTGATCACTATTTGTTCTATAGAGAGTTCTCGTGCTAGTTCCAGACCTACAATGACAACTTCATACTCTACTCCATTGTTAGTAATAGGGTAACATTTAATTGCTTGCCTTATCGTTTCACCTGAAGGTGGTATTAAGACAATTCCAAAATCGGCTCTTTTCCCATTAGAAGAACCGTCAGTAAACAAAGTCTATGTTCCTGGATTTGCTCCAGTAAAAATCTGTAATTCCTTTTCTACTTTAGGAATTATATTTGTATTAAATCTGCGACAAAATCTGCTAAAACCTGAGACTTTATTGTTGTCCTAGGTTGATAAATAATATCATATTCGCTTAATTTTATTGCCCACTTGGCTAATTTGCCTGACAATTCTTGTTTATGCAGATAATTTCTTAAGGGATATGAAGTTATGACTCAAATTGGATGACATTGAAAAAATGGTCTCAATTTTCTAGCTGCCATGACCAAGGCTAAAGCTAGATTTTCTAGATGAGGATATCTAGTTTCAGCATCCAATAAGGATTTACTTACATAATAAATGGGAGATTTCTTACCTTTGTCTTCCCTTACTAAGACTGCACTTACAACTACTCCTGCAACAGCAAGATAAACGTACAATCTTTCTCCATCCCATGGCTTAGATAATAAGGGAAGATTTGATAGATAAGCCTTCAAATTTTTGAGGGCTTGTTGGCATTATTCAGTCCATTCGAACTGATTATGCTTCTTTAACACTCAAAAGAATTTAAAACTCTTCTCTGAAGATCTCGAAATGAATCTTCCTACAACTGCAATCCTACCTGTCAATCTTTGAACCTCATTTTTATTTGTGAGCACATCAGGTATTTCTTCGATAACTTTAATTTGAGCAGGATTTACTTCAATGCCTCTATTAGATACAAGAAAACCCAAAAACTTACCTGATTCAATGCCAAATGCATTTTTCTAGATTTAGTTTCATGTTATACCTGCGGAGGATCTCGAATGTTGTTGAAAGATGTTGGAAATGGTCTTCGGCTTGTGTTAACTTGACCAATATATCGTTGATGTACACTTCCATTATATTCCCCAAATGTTCATGGAACATCTTGGTCACCATCCTTTGGTATGTGGCTCCAGCATTTTTCAAGCCAAAAGGCATGACTTTGTAACAATAAGTCCCCCTGTTTGTAATAAAGGAAATTTTTTCCTCGTCTGAGGGGTCCCTTTTTTATCTGATTATAACTAGAATATGCATCTATAAAGCTTAATGATTCGTGACTTGCGGTAGCATCAATCATTTGATCTATATGCGATAAAGCGAATGAATCATTTGGACATGCTTTGTTTAAATCAGTGTAATCTACACAAACTCTCCATTTACCGTTCTTTTTAGGTACTACCACAGTATTAGCTAACCAATTAGGATATTTTTACCTCACGTATTGAACCACTTTTTAAGAGTTTCTGTACCTCTTCATCGATCACTTGATTTTTGAATGATCCTTGCTTTCTCTCTTTTGTTTAATAGGTATGAATGATGGGTCTTCATTCAATTTATGATTCATTACTTTCGGAGGTATACCTGTCATATCCTAATGGGACCATGCAAAACAATCTGCGTTAGATTTTAAATTTTCAATCAACTTACCTCTTCTAACTGGGTTTAGCCTTGCTCCGATATGAATTCTTCATTCTGGCCATTGCTCGAATAATGGAACAGCTTCGAGCTCCTCAGTCGTTGTCTTTATGTTTTCATTTTCTTCTGGCTCTTGAATAACATCTGGCTTGGAGTCCACGTCAGTCTGTTTTGATGCAACCTCTGTTGAGATTTGATTTACTGTATCTTTATCATTTGTACCCGTATCTGTCTGAGCTGCTCTTGTGTCTTTCAGTTCTGTTTCTGCATCTCTTTGACTTGAGTGTATCACTGAGTTGATATTCCTCGAAATTTGTTGATCTCCTCGAATCTGTTGAATACCCCATTTTGAAGGGAATTAGATAACCTTATGTAATGTGGACTGTACAACGCCCATGTCATGAATCCATGGCCTTCCCAAAATTACATTACACGATCTCCTATCAGCATCTCTTCCATGACTCTTAATAGAATAATATTCACTGAGCTTCCTGGATCAATCAAGAATCATTTTACATTAATGTCATGTATAAGTAATATTACCAGTGCGTCGTTGTGAGGAACCAGTAACCCATCAGCATCTGCATCGTCAAATGTTATGCTATCATCTTCCAAAGTTTCACGAGTTCGCTTCCCGTGAGTTATTGTGAACTTTGTTGTCCTTCTTGCTGCAGTATAGGTTACGCCATTAACCTCTTCTCCGCCATTTATCATGCTCGTTGTTCTCTTTGGAGATGGTGGTTTTGGGGGCTCCTGTATGTTCTTCATATATGCCTACTTGCCTTTTTCACTAAACAACTCTGTTATATCCCTGAATTACAAGAAAATACACATGACATCACACCATAACAAAAAATGACGCATGTTTTTAAGTTTTACCCGACTTATCCCATATTGTACATATTTTGACACTAGCAAATTCAAAATATGTGTTTTTACAACCATTGCTTCTAAAAGCTATGTAATTAAATATGTGTTCTTACAACCATTGCTTTCACTATCTCTTCTTCTCACATCTTCTACATATGCTTCAAGAGGCCATATATTTTCCGCTTCTCCTCTTGTGTCACATGGTTGCAATGTAAGAAAATTGAATAGTAGAAGTCTACCATTGAAGACCATTTAAAGTTTTGCTTTCGAAAATGGATTTTTTTGAGTTTGCTAGTTTTTTGGATTTAGTGTTGTTCCAATTGATTAAAAATATCAAAAAGAGTTCAAAATTTAAATTTGAAGTAATTTAGAGTAGATTTGAGTCTAAAATATCAGGTACTCCAAAATCAGCCAAAAATCTTAAACTATTTATGACATTCTATACATGGCAGCAATTATGCTTGAGTAGATTGTGCTAATGGTTTCCAACAAAAATGCACCATGCAACAATATGGAAGAGACTTGTCTTTATATATTAAAAGGCAGTAACGAGGAGTAACTGGCAACATTGTGCTTCCTCTTTAATTTCCTCTTCACTCCGTGGTGGAGTTAGGGGACCAAATTGTTGTTGGTAGGCATGGTTTCTGTCTTTAATACAGTGGAAAGAGGCGGAGTTAGAGTTATAACTACCGATTCGGTAGAACTAAATAGTCTTTGCCAAAATTTTATATTTGCAACAACAAACAACATACCCAATAATATTCTATACCGTAAAATTTGGGGAGGATAGTGCGTACGCAGACATTCCTTATCATGAGAACAGAGAGGTTGTTTCCAATAGACTCTCTGCTTAGGAGAATATAAGCACCACATTAATGAAAATATAGATAAGAAGGGACGGTATCAAGAATCCATATAAAAGCAGAATAAAAAATCAGATAGTAAGGTGATCAATAATGAAAGAAAACAACGGTTAGTCATAAAAATCTACTACCAACAGGAAGCGAGAATGCGTGCCAATACTATTGTTATGAACACTTTAGACTACCTACTCTACTACCCTAATCCTCGACCTCCATATCTTCCTATCAAGGGTCATGTCCTCGGTCAGTTGAAGCCGCCTTGTCTTGCTTAATCACCTCTTCTTTGGCCTACTTCTACCTCTCTGTAGGTCCTCCAATGTCAACCTCTCACACCTCCTCACCGGGGCGTCTGTGCTCCTCCTCCTCACATGAACAAACTACCTAAGTCGCGCTTCCCGCATCTTTTCCTCAATAGGGGCCACACCCTCCTTGCCTTGAATAACCTCATTTATGATCCTATCTAACCTGGTGTGCTCGCACATCCATCTCAACATCCTCAAAATTCTATATTTGTATTAAGAAATTCACTTTATATATATATATATATATATATATACTATATTAAAAGCACGAAGGCCCTAAGCGAAATGTCGTTCGCCTTATTTATCCTCTAAAAATAGAGTTCACACTGGATAAAATTGTCATTTAATTATTACTTTAATATTTAACTTTTAAACTAATAATTACCCTTCCTGATTTAAACTATGTAATAACTCTTAATTTTTAAGAATTTAATATCGTCTAGGATTTTACTTATATTGATATATATTTTTTCCTTATTTGAATGTAATTCGATTTTTTTTTAAAAGACATTGGAGTAATATTCTTAAGTTGTTTAGATTTCCATCAATTAGCAAGTTTTTGTTAGTATACCTAATATTTATGAATAGTACTTTTTCTTTTCCTTTATAACTTTTCCAAGAATAAGAAAAAGGGTAGCGTGGTATTGAAAAGTCGAAAAAGTCCTCATTAGAATATTAGCCCACTCGAATATCATCGCTATATTTTTTTCTTTTTATTTATTTTTAAACTAACCAATTTTTAATTACTTTATTTTCTTCTTATTTTATAGATAAATTAATATTGACACATTTGATGTAACTTTTTAATGGTTGTATTTATTAGGAGATGATGATAATAACCAAATTTAGCAATATTGTTGCAAGGATCTCAAAATAAAATCTCTATTCTTCTTTATACTTGGTTAATGGCATTTCAAATATATTATAACTAATATATAGGACCTTGCAACCGATTAAGAATTTAATGTTTTAAATTTTATAAAAATAAATATTTAATATTAAAAGTTTAGTATGAATTTTTACTTTGACCTAAATTACTATAATGCATATTTTCATTTAACTAGATGAAAAGGATTTATGCTTTTTCCTCTAAAAAAGAAACTAATATTATAATTAATAAAGTTTATTACAAAATTTGAATTCAAGAAAAATAAGAATTAGCTACAAAATTCGTCTCATAGCTAATACTATAACTTTTTAATAATCTATCGCCAATCTGTGACCTAATTTTACTTACCTATATTTTTTATATATAATTTATCTGTCACAATTTTCTTTAAATATTTTTTTGTTGACATGTCTAGAATATATAGTATTCAAATTATTATTTTTGTACGAAGTTAAATTAAATGAAGGGGATACATAATAAATCTCTAGCTTTCAAAACTAACTAGATTACTTTCATGCTTAGCTAGGTCATCGTTTATTTTGGTTAACTAAATATGATCAATATTCGTCATTTTCAAGAGTTTATATTTAATAAAAAAAAAATTATATCTTAAACACTTTGTTCAGTAAATATTGTTATAATTTCTAAAAATTATATTTTTGATATAGGGTACATGCGCATCGCGCGTATCCAAAAATTAATATATATATATATATATATATATATATATATATATATATATATATATATATATATATAGAGAGAGAGAGAGAGAGAGATCACTCTCGGTCGTTGTCAAAGTATGATTGGTCATAAAAATTTATGGTTCAATTCTCATTACCTTCCCCTTTCTCCTTTATTTTCCGTGTAATGAAAGTCTCTTTGGTCTTGTAGACAAGAGGAGGATGTTCCGATGTTCAACACCCCATCTATAAAAAAAAATGTTGGTCTTGTATTTATTGAAGGTTATTTCTTATCTATTCATGCCAATATTTTTCAAAACACACCTAATAAATTGGAGGTTTTATATAGCTGAGGAACTAATTTTTTATTATGTATTTATTGAACTCATCTGGTGTCTCGATCTTCCTATCTTTACCTTGACTTTAAAAGTTGTAATGTACAGGAAATTAACTAACTTCTAAAAGCTTTTTTTAATCACAGATATAGCTTTAATATTAAGTCAACATTAAGCCATATACCATCAACTTTCTATAAAAGCCATCCTCTACAAAAAAACTTCACGGCAACGGCCAAGTGTTCTTTGGAACCAATCTTTTTTGTTATGTTATAATATATTGTAATAATACTTCATTATAGCAGTGTTGTTTTCAAACGCAGACACAACTATACATAGTTGTACAAGTAATAAAATGATAAGTCGAGTATCGAACCCACAAAGACTTGTATCAACTACTCACTACATTACTAAAATTATTATTCAGTCAAGCGAAAATCAAAATCCAAGAATATGATTATATTAAACTATCATTCTAAGTAATGATTAAATTATCAAGTAACGTGTTGATGTTGTGTATTCAGTAGAGACAAATATTCCAGGGTTGTGATCGATTCACCATTCATATTGTGTTCTAATTAACTCTCCCTTTCATACAATTCACCCATGGTTTCTAATTAATCGATAATTTCTCTCATACCCTTCTCCCGAAGTACTACTCGCCTATTCGAAATATATTAACGCCTATACCCTATGAAATTAATCTATTAAGATTACGATATTTAATTAAGCACGGTGACTAGGTATATTCCTATCCTAACCACAAATCCGCCCCTCTAAGAGTTAAGATCGCGCTCTCTTCAATTCTTCTCTAATCTATACACGGATTTCCCAAGCATAGCATAGATAGTAAATAGAACCTAACTGTTGGCCAGACAATTAAGCGATTAATCACATAATTGAAGAAACAACCATAAATTAGTGAATTGAAATCAAGGTTAAGCTAATGTTAGACATCAGTATTCATGGCTAAATCACAACCCCAGGACAATGGGTTTTTAGCCACTCATGATAATAGCAAACAATTTCATAAGTGTTGAATAATTGAAAATACTAAGAAAAGATGAAGAAAACTGAGATCTCTTCGCTTTCGAATGTTCTCGTGTGTATTCTCCCTCAAAAGTGGCGTCTCTCCCCTCTTAAATAAGTTTTGTCTTGCTTTTATACGTGTTGGGTAGGTCTATGACCGAATTAACCGTGTCCCGGGCGAAATAGGAGAAATTCACGCCATTGGCGCCCTGGTTAGCGCCAGGCGCCCTCCACGGCGCTGCCTCGATTTAGCATACTATCCAGCGCCACAGGTGGCTCAAGGCACTGCCTGTGCCGCTCCACTGTCCCCCTTGTCCATTTTCGTCTGTTTTGGATCTAATTTCGCACGTTTCGCCCCCGATTGCTCCTAGATCATTCCTACACATAAAAACACTTCAAATTAATATAAATCATCATGTTTAACATCCAAAATCCACGATTTTTTTTAACTATGAGGCGATATACATACAAATATATACTTTTTAAGCTAAATAACACCCCACACTTAGAATCTTGCTCGTCCTCAGGCAATGGGACAAACACTACCCTCCAACAACGTACAAAGTTCACTACAAAGGAGCACTTTAACTTTTAATACACTTTACCCTTGACTATGATCGATACCGGCAATCAAGCATGAATATACAAAAATTCACATTCTTCCCCTTTTTAAACATGCCCAAGTATAAAAATTCAATCAATCACTCCAATAACCTATTTACAACCACCCGACCTCAAGAGTCAACTTGTAACCACTAAGGACTCTCAACTCATGCACTTACCCAACAAGAAAGTTTACAACATTACCAATCGTTCATGAGATATGTGCCCTCACAAAAAAATAGAAGAGTGAATATAGACTAGTCCACACATTCAAATATGCTTTTGAACATAATTTAAGGACATCACACAATTAAACAAAATTCACTCACTCTCACAAAGAATTCATATCCATCCCGTGATTGTACCATAAGCTTGCCCGTAGTATAGATCCCTACTAATTTAAGTTTACCAATCGTTCATGAGATAATGTGACCTCACCAAAAAACAAAAGAGTGAATATACACTAGTCCACACATTCAACTAATTGCACGTGGATTAATGGAAGAACGACAACTGAAAGAAAATTTAGAAAGAGATATGAAGTAAGTAGATACGGCTAAACACCAACGAGATGACTAGAAACTGGCGCTCGAGTCTATTCAAAGAGTTGAAGAGACACGATCAAAGTGAACCAGGGCAGAAAAGAGGGCAGATTCATAGATCTTCAATCACTGAGTCCAAACGTTACAGAATCTTCACGAAACAGTTACAATTACCTATTATAACGTTTCATTAATGATATAAATACTCATTAATGCTCAATCATAAAGAGGAGTAGACGTTGTACTTGAAGCTTCCTATAAAAGGAAAGAAATATTATTTGTATGCACATGTTCTGATCACTATTGGAATATACTTTACATTCTTGTGCTTTCTACTATTTTCCTTACTATTATAAATTCTAATTTCCTTTATTGTTTTAGCTGATTTTCTTGATTATCAGAAGCCCGAGTACTTCTTAAAATAAACTTTGACTAAAAATCTGATTCTTTGGTTAAACAAATTGGTTCCGTTACCGAGAATCTGATAATACTTTCTTAGTTTCCAAATTATTCTTACTTAACTGAATCATGTCAAATGTCAACGACAACAACCAACAGGCAATATGATTTTCAATTTTACTAGTCATACCTGGTCTCCCTACTTTGAGAACACCTGGGCTCCCTACTTTTTAATTTTATATCCCATATTTCAATTTACAACCAACTAGCCTAAAAATAATAGGCTGAAATTCAACATCCAACTCCAGTAGGTTCTCAAAATTACTATTTAATTTTTAAAAAAGATTCTCAAGCTTTTAAGTTAATTTTCGAATCAATAACTGTGACTCAAATATTAGTTCAACAAACCAAATCCATTTGTGTGGTGAAAATTATATTTTTAACATGACTTAAATATGTGGGTTTAAATTTCGAATTTGATTTTGTGAGAAATTTGGTGCGGGTGTTATTTAGACTTGTTAGAAATAGTATAAGGAGGTTGTATATAAATTTTGAAGTCATTTAATGGAGATTTGGACTGATTTTGAACAAGAATTGCAACTAAAAATCGTGGAAGAAGTTCATCTACAGACGCTTGTATAAATGTGTATAATAGTGTATAAGATGTGTTTATACACATATACACTATTATACAAGATTATACATAATTATACAAAAAACTGACTTCATCTTCTTCCTTGCGTCTTCTCTGAAATTTAATTCAAATCTTGCTCAAATCTACTCCAAATCACTTCAAATTTAAATTTTGAACTCCTTTTGATATTTTCAATCAATTGGAACAACACTCGATCCAAAAAACTAACAAACTCAAAAAAATCTATTTTCGAAAGCAAAGCTTTGAATGGTTTTCAATGGTGGACTTCTACTCTTCAATTTTCTTACATTGCAACCATGTGACACAAGAGGAGAAGCATAAAATATACGGCTCCTTGAAGCATATGTAGAAGATGTGAGAAGAAGAGAGAGTGAAAGCAATGGTTGTAAGAACACATATTTAATTCCATAGCTTTTAGAAGCAATGGTTGTAAGAACACATATTTTGAATTTGCTAGTGCTTTCAAAATATGTACAATATAGGCTAAGTCGGGTAAAACTTAAAAATATAAGCCATTTTTTGTTATGATGAGTCGTGTGTATTTTCTTGTAATTCTTTCTATTTTAGTCGGCACGTTACTATAAAAAAAACAAATGCAGTTATAACAGAATCACGAAGCGAGTGATATTACTCATTCTGTTTCATTTTATATGTAAATCAAATGGCATGAAATTTGTCGAAAAAAGAATTTTAGAACCTAAACTTAAACCAGAAATTATATCTATGTAACTATAAAAGTATCTCATAAAGAAAAACAAGAAGTTTAAAATTAAAATTATTTTCAAATTTTGAAAGTTCTCATTGTTTTTTGGAACATATTAAAAATAAATGTCCCATATAAACTAGAATATATAAAGTTAAGATTTTTTTTGGGAGAGCGCAATGCTAGATTAAACGGGGATGTGGTCTATATGTTCATGAAAACAAACAGAGTGATGGAATTCCTAACTAGCTATGAGGCGAGTAGCCATACAACCAACTTTACCACGATAAATTCAGGGGCGGAAGAAGTACAATATCACATATAGATTCTGATGAATCTAGCTTTTGTTGATACTCGATATTTATATTAGAAAATTTATTGAATAAACTTAAATAATTAATTACGATCCAATAACTAAAATGAGTTATGAACTCGGTTGCTCTGAACCTAAAAACTTCAACTTTTGACTCACTATTTGGATAAATTAGGACACATTTGTATTGAACCGCTCATAATTCATTCTCCAATTAACAGAAGCCAAGAAGTTAGGTTTTTGGAATCTCATCAACCTTAAGCTATTAATATATGAAATTTTGGCAGATAGCTGCCTGGTTAACCTAACACGCAAACGTGCATTCATGGCCTCCCTCTATTCGTTTTCCAAAGGAATCTGTCGTCTACAGCCACAAATATAGTATTTAATAGCATGAAAATAGTGAGGGGTCTGATCAAACTACCAATTTGTCTGCCCTAAATGTACAGCTTGTTCGTTCTATATCATATATTATGTGACCTGTTCCCCACTTTTATTATTTTCCTAGTCACATGTTTGCTAGAGATAAAGATAAAATACAGATTATGCAACATTAATTTCTTCTTTAAATACCTCATACATGTGATTACACAATTAATTAGATCTTTAATTTAAAGATTACATTTTTATCTAGTTAAATAAGACTTAAGAGTAATTACTTTTTAGAATAAAGTAATCATTGTCATTTAGATCCATATAAAGTATCATTGTTGTATGTTATGGACCTTTTGCCTATTTCAATCCACATAACTTATGAGGTGAGGATTACCCAAAATCATACAAGAAAATCAAGTCTCTCATATCAACTATCGATTACCCTCATGCACCCACATGTCATCCAACTGGTGGACTATAAATGGAGCCATCAGGTAAACCAAGAATTGGAAAAACTTAAAATCACTACTAGAAATTCGGCAAAAATCGACCAAGTTCGACCGACTAATTTTGGTCGGTCAAAATACCGGCCAAAAAACCGATAAAAGTTGGTCGATTTTTCAAAATATTTTAATTCTTAACTTTTTCTAAAGAAACCGATCAACTTTAGTCGGTATGCCCTTCCGACCTTCAAAATACCGTCCACACGTAAATAGTCGCGTTTTGGACAATTATTGGCCATTACCGACTAACTTTGGTCGATTTTGCCCTGATTTCTAGTAGTGAATTAAGATGAACCTAACTCAATAACCAAATATGAAAATAGATTTTGAGTCTAACTCAATCCCAAAAAATGATGGTTGCATAAGAACTCAGAAGACAAAAGTCCCTCCTCCGTTGCCAACATAGGAATCCAACTCTTTAGGAAATACTCCTAAAGTAATAGTTTAATAGTAGGTATATTTGTTTATATGTCTTTTTTTTTTTTTTTTTATAACGTCTAATCGAGTAGAAATAGATGACTTTATAGGTTATTAAAACATCAAAAAAATTGAAAAATAATACAACTAGTAATATTTAAGATCAGAAATAGCAGATTTTATGCTCTTTAATTTGGAATTATGTTATTCCTTGGAAGGTACGCGACAATAGGTCCCCTGCATATGAAAAATCACATGACCGTGTGTAGTGCTGATTAATTTAATTTTTGACAAAGCATGTGGTACTATATATACCTACTGCAAATGAAAGAATAAATAAGAGCACGTGATTGAATATTGGAGTACAAACTTCCAATGCGTGATTCAGAAAAGATGCGTCTTCTAACTGTTTTGTTCTTCAACCCACGCGTTAATTATGCTCTTATTCTCTTTTCTTTTTTTTGGATATTTATGGTTCAATTATTTGTTTAATCTTTAATAGTAGTATAGTTAGTGGAGAACTAGAGTAAGCTATTATATAATGTGTCGTTTTACTAAGCATTATAGTAGAGTAAGTGGGAACGTGTATTCTTTATTAGAATATATTGACATATCAATTTTGATCAATTCATTTCACCTTTCTCTCCATTGGTTTTCTATCCTCTCCATCTTTTTATCTTTATCCAAAGAATTCATCCCTTTTTTTCCATGGATCTTGAAGCTTGTTGGTGGTTAAAGTCTTTTCATGTCTATTTTATCCTTATTTTCATAATATTTTCACTCCTCTCTCTTTTATTCTATATAGTGAAGCTAAAACTTTGGTGCGACTGTGAAATTTGCCATGCTTATGTCACAACAAGTTGGTCTTCACAATTCACCAATTTGTGCGATTGGTACACTCATCTTCTTCAAAATTCACCTACAAGAACCATTCATATTCATGTTCTTGGTAATACTATCACTGCAAATCCTGAAAACGTCGAGTATATGCTTAAAACAAGATTTGATAATTACCCAAAAGGGAAAACTTTCTCTACTATCTTAGGTGATTTTCTTGGTCGTGGTATATTCAACGTTGATGGAGATTTATGGCGATTTCAAAGAAGAATGTCAAGTCTTGAACTTGGAAAAGTCTCCATACGATCATATGCATTTGAAGTGGTACATAATGAGATTCAAAAGAGGCTTCTTCCACTTTTAGCTAATAAAGAAGGTGTGGTTTTGGATTTTCAAGATGTTTTTAGAAGATTTTCATTTGATAATATTTGTAGATTTTCATTTGGGTTGGACCCTAAATGTTTAGAATCTTCACTGCCCATCTCAGAATTTGCTATTTCCTTTGATCTAGCATCAAAATTATCAGCTGAAAGAGCCATGACTACATCCCCTATTGTTTGGAAAATCAAAAGATTTTTAAACATAGGGAGTGAAAGGAAGTTGAAGAAAGCAATCAAATTGATCAATATACTAGCACAAGAAGTCATAAGACAAAAGAGAAAATTAGGTTTTTCAAATCATAGGGATCTTCTTTCAAGATTCATGGGAACAATAAATGATGAAACTTATTTAAGAGATATTGTCATAAGTTTTCTCTTAGCTGGTCGAGATACTATTGCTTCTGCCTTAACAAGTTTCTTTTATGTAATTGCAAATCATCCAAGAGTGGCTAAATCCATTAGAGAAGAAGCTGATAGAGTTCTTGGTCCAAATAAAGATCTCACTAGTTTTGAACAAATGAGTGAGCTTCATTATCTACAAGCTTCTATTTATGAAAGTATGAGACTTTACCCTTCTATCCAATTTGATTCAAAGTTTTGTTTAGAAGATGATATTTTACCTGATGCTACTTTTGTGAAGAAAGGAACAAGGGTTACTTATCATCCTTATGCTATGGGTAGAATGGAAGAATTATGGGGTTGTGATTCTTTGGAGTTTAAGCCTGAAAGATGGTTGAAAGATGGTATCTTTTTTCATGAAAATCCATTCAAGTATCCAGTATTTCAAGCTGGACTTAGGGTCTGTTTGGGGAAAGAAATGGCACTTGTTGAGATTAAAAGCGTAGCTCTTTCTTTGCTAAGGCGATTTAATGTCGAATTAGCCCAACCATATCACACGCCATGCTTCTCTCCTGGCCTTACAGCGTCTTTCAGGGGTGGCTTAATGGTTTCAGTTCAAGAACTAAGTCAATAGTCAGCAAAGATATATATCAGAATGGTTGTGATCGATTGTATATACAGTAAGTCTTTTTTTCCCATATGTATATATGGTTCGAGCAGTAAACAGTGAATTCAGTTGAACCTGCTAGACTCGCTCTAAATGTGACTCTTCATATAGTTGGTTAAATACCATGGTAACTTACCATATTTGGTATAGCATCCTTAAGCAACCCTAATCTTGGAAGGCCAATATTAGGAGTTTTTTGTGGTATATATATATATATATATTGGACCATTCATGGAGAGGACTTGGATCGAAACTTCAAGTCAAGTATAAAGTTTTTGACCCTCTCTTTTGGCCAAGCTTTCTTTATGTATGGTTATATCCAAATATTTCGGTTTGGGATAATACTGAATATGTGTTGTTATTGTAATATCCGATTATTTGCATTAAAGTGGTTCTCTTTTTAATCTATTTTTTCCAAGATTTTACAAACGATCTAGCTATGTCGAAGAAGCTGCAGGCTTTGATGCATGGACTCCTTTAGCTTACTTGTTCACACAAGTTGTTCAATTTATGTCGCTGATTGAAGAATTTGTATACATAAGTTATATATATGTACGTTGTAATTTTTTTTTCGTCAAGCAATGAACTACTACAAATTATTCTACTTCTACATCCTCTGAAAGTCCTTAAAGTTGCATTTATATTAGTAGTAGGTTTTATGTAATATACAAATTTTGGATTTTACCACTAAATTTCGTTCTTTTGAAATGTGAGATGGCAATAAGTAACTATTTCACTCAGCTTCTACATTGCGAAATACGTTGAAAGTGGCTTCTGAAATCCTTGCTCGGAGACGAGTATTTACTGTGTGACCTAATAATCAATAAAGTGGATACGAACATTGTAAACGCGGTTTAAATTCTACCGATAGACAAAAAAATAAGATGATTTCTTCATGTCTATCTAAATCTTAATTGGTGAAAAGTAGCAGATACCCCATGCAATGGATGAACTGCACGTAATCTTATACATACACCACTATTGTTATTTAGAAAAAAAAGGAGTTGTGTTGGGAGACAAAATTCAAGGAAGAGAAAACTAAATGAGACGGGAGAATTTTCCTTTAGAGGTATTCTAATTGAAATTGCAAGGAGAATTTAAGAGCCTGCATTTTTATTACTTTTTTTCTCCATTTGATGAAAAAAAATTATCCTCCCAATTCTGTTTTTCTTTTTAGTGGAAAAGTCTAAGTGTGATCATCTTCTCTTAAGTCAATCTAAGTGTTTTAGAGAAGAAACATATAAATCTAATTAAGTGCTTACATGTGTTCTGCAATATGAGATGAAGTGTTAAAACTGCCGATCACATCAAAAGTGATGTCCTTATTGTTAAACAGAAATTAAGCAAAACTTACCAAAGGTAATATAACATTATAGGCATGCCTCCTACAAGCTTTATTGTCTGTTTCGACGTGACATAGTTTAACTTATTAGTTTGTAGTATTAATTCAACTTTCCAATTTTGATTAATGGAAACTGATATAATTCGAGGGTCAACCAAACTATATAGAGAATCAGGTTCTCTATTAGTTTTCACAGAACACACACACTGTGGTAAGTAAATGACACTGAGAGTGTTTACGTGGAAAATTCCCAGCTCATGGGATTAAAAACCACGACCTACCCTTGTAGGATTTCAACTTCACTACTGAGCAAACTTTTAGATTACAACTTATTGTAACCTAGGAATTGACCTCTTAATCCCTCACTAACTTGTAACAATCCTATTACAAGCCACTTTGTGATAACTCTATTAGAAAGACTTTACAACTCGACTAACTCTAGCCAAGACACAAACACAAGGGTTATTGATTTACAAAGAGTTTCCTACACCATGCTTCTAACTAAGCTAAGTAGGAAATACAAGTAAAGAATTTGAGAAAGGTATAACTCAACTAAGGACACATAATAACTCAATATGGGGAACTGGTCTGTAGCAGTGTTGTTCTTTGTTCTTGATGCACTTGAGAATCGTTTGATGGGATGCTCAATCATTGTGAGAGTGCTTGAGTGAATTCTCTAAGTGTTTAAGTGATATTTTTTCTTTGGTTTAATGGTAATATAACATTGATGACATTATTTGAATGATGTAAGCATCTTGGGTACAAGATCCTTCCCAATAAAGTTGACTGCTATACTGTGTTGTACTGTTACGTTTGCAGGCAGCCACTTTCCTGCTGTTGGAGAGTTGACTAGGTTACAATAGGTTGTAATCTAAAAATTTGATTAGTAGTGAAGTTGAACTCCTACAAAGGTAGGTCGTGGTTTTTAATCCCGTGAGCTGGGAATTTTTCATGTAAAAACTCTTAGTGTCATTTACTTACTGCAGTGTGTGTGTGTGTTCTGTGGAAACTAATAGAGAACCTGGTTCTTTATATAGTTTGGTAGACCCCCGAATTCTATAAATTGGTATCAGAGCAGGTTCTTTCTATAAGGCTAACACCTAGAAAGGATCCTCATGGCTGCTCCACCAAATATAGAAGAAGGTCAATCTACCTACAGGCCACCAAGATTCAATGGCAAATACTATGGATGGTGGAAGACCAGGATGCACGATTCATCATGGCTCAAGATTCCGAGCTCTGGGACGTCATCTGTGATGGACCCTTCGTTCCCACAAAAACCAGTGGCGGTCCTGTTGTAGTTGTTCCCAAAACAAGAAAACAATTTAATGACGCCGATCGAAGGCCTATAGAAAAGAATTTTCGTGCAAAGAAAATTGTTGTTTGTGGTATTGGTCCTGATGAATACAACATGATATCAATATTCCAGTCAGCTAAAGAAATCTGGAAAGCTCTCCAAACAGCTCATGAAGGAACAACACAGACAAGCAATCCAAGATTGACATGCTCATAACTAAATACGAACCCTTCAGGAGGAAAGATGATGAATCCATCCAAGACATGCATACTCGTTTCACATCTATCATCAATGAGCTTCACTCTATTGGAGAAATTATTTCAAGAAATAAACTTTCAGGAAAATACTTAGTGTGTTGCCCAGTTCATGGGAAAGCAAAGTGAAAGCTATCACAAAGGCAAAGGACTTGCAGAAGTTGACCATTGATGAACTTGTTGGCAATCTGAAAACATATGAAATGAAGAAAAAGAAGGACAATGAAAGAAGAGATCCCAAAAGAGAGAAGAACCTGGCCCTCAGGACAGACAAAAATGATTTAAGTGGTGAGGATGGTGATATGGCTTCCTTGACAAGAAGATTCCAAAAAATGGTTCGCAGAAATGGAGGCACTCCAAAAAGGGACAGTTCTGGCAAGCCAAAAAATTATGACCTATGTCATAATGTGGCAGGCGAGGACACTTCATCAAGGGTTGTCCCCTCCTAAAGAAAGATCAATTCAAGCACAACACAGACAAAGAAGCCAAGAGGAATCTGGTTCCTAATAAGCGCTTCAAGAGAAAGAATGCCGCTGAAAATATTGTAAAGCAAGCTCTTGATGCATGAGGAGACTCCTCCAGCGAATCTAAAGAAGATAATGATCATGGTGACAGATCAATGATTGCAGTAGAAGTGAAGCAACTGACTATGACTTCATTTGCCTTGATGGCTCAGTCGAATGATGATTAAGATGACGACGACGATGATGAGGTAAATTTTCTGGATGTTCAAAGAAATTTGAAATCTTATTCTACTAAAAAGCTCATGCCTTTGGTAATTGTTTTAATAGATGCATACCACAGTCTTATAAATGATAAAAATGCTCTAACAGTGGAATTAGGAGAAGCAGAACAATCTAGAGATGGCCTATTAGTCGTTGTGGTAGATTTGAAATAAACTATTGAGAATTTTAAGAAGAAAAAGATGCCCTAACAGAAAAAATTGGAAATGTAGAACATGAAAGAGATGATCTAGTGGTTGTTGTGGTTGATTTAAAAGAGACTATTGAGTGTTCTAAGAAAGAGAAAGAAGTTTTAATTGAAAAATTTGCTAACTTAGAACTTGAGAGAGATGATCTAGTGGTAGTGGTGGTTGATTTGAAGGAAACCAGAGAATGTTGAAAAAGAAAAAGATGTATTGACCAAAAGGGTTGCTAACACTGAGCTTGAGAGAGATGACCTACTAGCAGTAGTAGCTGATCTGAATGATACGATTAAGGAACTGAAAGGAGAGGGTAGGCTTGAGACTCTTCACAAAGGTAAGGAAGTTGCTAATGAAACACATCTTAGGCTTGAAGATGAGATGAAGACAGTGAAGTCTAGACTCTGTATTGAACTTTAAAAGAACAAACAACTTCAGGAAGAACTAGGAAGAGTCAAGAGTGATCTTGAAAAATCACTCAAATGGACATGATCCTCTGATGCTATCATTGCCATGTACATAAACAATGGGGGGGAACATGCAGGGAATTGAGTTTCGAAGGGAAAAGACTCACTACAACCCTCATAGCAAGTATGTTACTGTACCAGGTAACTAGGTTTGTACTCACTGTGGTAACAATGGGCACCTTAAGGGAAACTGCAAGGCTAGGGTTCAGTCTCAACAGAAAAACAAAGTTTTTTCTAAGAAAGTAACTACTACTAGAGAATCTGGTCCCTCATATAGAAAACGCATGATGCCTTCCTGGACTAAAACTCTCATTCACCCTTTTCCTCACTACAAGGGACCTAAACTTGTTTGGGTTCTTAAATCTAACCCTTAATTTTCTTATGTAGGGAGCGGTGAAGGGGAGAAACCAACAATGGTACATGGATAGTGGCTTCTCAAAGCACATGACTGGAAACACAATTGATTTCCTTTCGCTGAAGGCCTTGCAAGGAGGGAGTGTATCCTTTGGAAAAGGAAAAAAAGGATACATTATGGTAGTTTGAAGGATTGGGAATTCACTCTCTCACTCTATTGAACATGTGTACTATGTCAATGGTTTGAAGTACAACCTGTTGAGTGTATATAAGATATGTGATAAGGGAAACAAGGTGTAGTTTTATCAAAGATATGCACAGTCACAAATCTTATGACTGATGAAGTGGTGTTAGTGGCCAAGAGATACATGAACATCTATGTTGGTAATTTTGAGTCCTTGCAGAGTTGTGATCTCAGCTGTCTTAGAGTTGTTGATGATTATGCTAAATTATGGCACAGAAGGCTGGGGCATGAAAATTTTTCATTACTGAACAAACCAGTCTAGAAGGACCTGGTCGGTGGTCTGCCCAAGTCAAGCTTCAAGGAACACAAGGTGTGTGATGCGTGTGTGATAAGTAGGGATTTTGACCGCTTATTTGCTCTCTTTTACTTGCGTTTCAGCTCAAAATGCTTAAAGGTATTCCCGATAACTAATGAAATGTGCTTTCTTACAGAAATATTGGGAAACGAGCCAAAGAAGTCAAAATCAACTCATAAAGGAGTCAAAATTGGACAAGGACCATAACAAGGGAAAAAGGCGTACAGTGTGGACCGCACAATACTGTGTGCAACCCCAAACAATGAAGAAGCACTGTTAGATTTCCTTCAGAGAAAGCGGACCGCACAATTATCGTGTGGCCGCAGAAGAGGAGATTGAGAGAGTATGACTTTAGGCAATCTAAATATATGCGGACCGAACTATTATTGTGCGGCCGCAGGAGCCAATGTGCAGTCCGCAGAAGAAGGTCCAGCCCCAGTCTGATTTGAAGTGTGCGGCCGCACTCAAAAATGTGCGGTCCGCACCAATCAGATAAAGTGCAGTCACATCCCACTTTTATGCGACGTGCTGGAAGCTCAATTGACCAGTCAAGCTCAAAGTGCGGACCGTACACAGAATTGTGCGGCCCCACAACCTCCGTAGGGCCATTTTTGTCAGATATTTTCAACTTACTATAAATAGAACTTTTTGTCATTTTTAGGTTAAGTCGTGTAAGAGAAGAGCACCTGAGCCGTTTGTATTTTCTATTTTGGGTAACATTGTACTAGATTAGCTTCTAAACATCAGATTTTCTCTCCTTAGTCAATTATTATGCATTCTATCTTAATTTCTTCTGTTATTTCTTCATTTTCTATGAGTAGCTAAACTCTTAGCTAGGGTTGTGACCAACCTTAGTATGGTACTTAATGGGTTATTGATTTAAGGATTATTTATGATTGGTTATATATATTTAGCCTTGTTCTTGCTTGAATTCTAGAATTAATGGTTGCAACATTGATTCATGCGTATTTGACTTAGTCTCTACTTGAGGAAGAAAGACTAAGTCTAGGAAAGCTTGGCTAACTAGGAATTGGGTTGAACTCAAGAAATTGATTGCCCCAATTAAAGGGCCGAGCCTAGAGATAGTAAGACCCGACTAGAGCATTTATCACTTGCTTTGTGAAAGACCTATATGGACTTGAGAAAGCCAAATCGGGCAAGTCACTCAAACTACCGAAAGGTATAGAGTGAGTAATTGAGTGTGATTGCTATATTGTATCCCGGTCGAGCAAACATGCCCTAAAGCTCTAAATTCGTTAGGTAACCAACTAGGCTGAAGTTGCAACCCTAGATCTTTTATCATTTGAAAAACAACCAAAACAAAAAATATTGTCTCCTAGTTTTACAATTGCAAACAATAGCTTAAAGTAGAAGTAGAAACAACAATAGAGAATGTGGAAGAGTGATCTACGGCATATCATACATTTACACTAAGTATATACCTAATCCCAAATCTAAATCCATGTGGATTCGATCCTGACTTGCGTTGGGTTTTTATTATTGCTTCGACCGCCTCACTACCTATATTTGTGGTGTGAGTTTGGGCGAGATCAGTGTGCAAAGGGAAAGCATGCCAGATCCTCATTCAAGACCAAAAAGGAAGTTAGCACCTCAATGCCACTTGATCTTCTTCATATGGATCTATGTGGACCTATGAGGGTGCCAAGAAGAGGAGGAAAAAGATATATCTTTGTGATAGTGGACAACTACTCCAGATTCACATGGATCTTGTTTCTCACAACCAAGGATGAAACCTTCCAAGTATTTGTTGTTTTTGTCAAGAAGATCCAAGTGAAGATAGGAAGTAATGTAGCGTGCATCAGATTTGACCATGGGACAGAATTTGATAATGCACAATTCAATGAATTCTGTGTTGACAGTGGCATTATTCATAATTTCTCAGCTCCAAGAATAACACAACAAAATGGTGTTGTAGAAAGGAAGAAAAGGACTCTTGAAGATATGGCAATGGCAATGCTAATTGGCAGTGGCACTGTAATATATTTTTGGGTAGAAGTAGTCAACACTGCATGCTACCTGATAAACATGTGCATGATCAGGTCCCTTCTAAACAAAACACCTTATGAGTTGCTGAATGGAAGAAAGCCCAAGCTGACTCATTTGAGGACCTTTGGCTGCAAATATTTTGTTCTATACAATGGCAAGGAAGCGCTTGGAAAATTTGATGCTAAAAGTGATTAAGGAATTTTTCTAGGATACTCGTCCCAAAGAAAAGCTTACAAAGTATACAACAAAATAACTCAATGTGTTGAGGAGAGTATACATGTGATCTTTGATGAATCTCACCTCTCATGTGAGAAGGGCAGACATGGCGATCAAGATGGAGAACCTTTATCTGTTCCAGGTGAAGTCATTCACTTAGCAAATGGAAAGGCAGACATTATGAGTCATGTCAAGGAATCCAGTGAAGATGATGTAACTACATCTCCTTCCATTTGAGAGGAAATTGGTTCCACAATCACAACAACTGAAGCTAAAAACAGAGTTGTCGATGTAGTCCAAGGTACTCCACTTGCTGAAATAAGAAGCGGCCAAGAACCTTAGTCACACATACCTAGGTCTTCTACCAAAGAGATTCAAGTACCAAATTGGAAGCACAAAAGTTCACATCCTCTCGACAACATAATCACTTCTCTTGACTCAGAAGTACAAACCAGATCAAAAACAAGAAACTCACTTACCTTCTCAACCATTATTTCCCAAATAGAGCCCAAAAATATCAAATAAGCATTGAACGATGCAGACTGGATCACAACCATGCAAGAGGAGATGCATCAATTTGAAAGGAACAAGATATGACACCTTGTTCCTCAACTTGCAGGTCGAACTATCATTGGAACCGAGGTGGGTATTCAGGAACAAACTTGATGAATTTGGAAATACAACAAGAAACAAGGCAAGGCTTGTAGTTCAAGGCTACAATCAAGAAGAAAGGGTTGACTATGATAAAACTTTTGCTCCAGTTACTCGAATGGAGGCTATTAGAATTCTTATTGCTTTGCATCATATATGGAGTTCACATTGTTCCAAAGGGATGTCAAAAGTACATTTTTGAATGGCTTCCTAAAAGAAGAAGTTTATGTCAAGCAGCCATCCGAATTTGAGAATCACGATCATCCTGAGCATGTGTTCAAACTGGACAAGGCGTTGTATGGTATAAAGCAGGCTCCCCGAGCTTAGTATGAAAAGTTGTCAAAATTCCTTCTAAAAAATGTATTTACAAGAGGAAAAATTAGCAACACTCTTTTTCTGAAGAAATGAGGGAGGAACCTGCTTATTGTGCAAGTATATGTTGGTGATATCATCTTTGGAGCCACAATCGACTCTCTATGTGAAAAATTTGCAAAACTCATGGGGAGTGAGTTAGAGATGAGCATGATGGGAGAATTAAATTTCTTTCTGGGCCTACAAGTTAAGCAATCTCAAAAGGGAATATTAATAAGTCTGCAGAAGTACATCCAAGAGCTGCTGAAAAGATTCAACATGGAAGCATCAAAAGTCATTGACACCTATTTCCACAGCTACTCGTCTAGGCATGGATGAACCCAGTTCCCCTATAAATCAGACCATGTATAGGGGCATCATAGGGTCACTCTTGTATCTCATTGAAAGTAGACCAGACATTGTTTTCAGTGTGGGTCTTCATGCAAGGTTTCAATATAATCCAAAGGAATCTCATCTGAAGGTTTCCAAAAAAATGTTGAGATATCTCAAAGGAACGCAGGATCTGGTTCTTTACTATCCCTTAGGAGACAACTTTGATTTTATTGGGTATGCTGATGCTGATTATGCAGGATATCTGGTAGACAGGAAAAACACGTCTGAAATGGAACATTTTCTAGGTTGTTGTCTAATCTCATGGGGTACAAGGTAGAAAAACTCGGTGGCACTCTCAACTGCAGAAGTGGAATATGTAGCATCTGCTTCTTACTGTGCTCAATTGCTATGGATCAAACAACAGTTGGAAGACTTTGGAGTTTTCTCTGACTGTGTGCCCCTACTGTGTAACAATACAAGTGCACTCAACATGGACAAAAATCCAGTCTAACATAAGAGAACCAAGCACATTGATGTGTGTCACCACTTCCTCATAGACAATGTTGAAAAGGGGCTCATCTGTATGAAATTTTGCAGCACAAAAGATCGGATTGCAGACATATTCATCAAAGCCTTGAGCAGAGAACATTTTGAAAGAAATCGCCTGGCACTGGGGTTGATAAAACACAACTGAGAACCTGGTCCCTTAATGATTGGCTATGAAAGAAATGTACAGGTAAAATAAGCTAAAAAGTGTTTTTTGGAAAAGTCTAACTCATTTCTATATCGTTACAGGTAGACACACATGATGATTACAGAGCAAATAAGCAGTTGATGCAATGCACACTGGTAAAAAGGGTAAATCTTACACGTGCAAGATTCGCAGGGAACCTGGTTCTCCTGACACAGGTTAGTAGTTTCTTTGTTCTCTCATGCACAATTTTGAACGGATAAAATAATGCCACATCATCATTGTGTCAGTTTCTTTTCCTTGCGTCTTTTGAACCCAAGAGTCTCATTGGTAAGCGACCGACTCCCAAAACTGCCACATTTTCTTAACATGTCCCTCATCCATCTTAAATACATCCATCACTGTCACAACTCTTCATATCAAACTTCAAAATTTTCTTCTTCTATTTCTCCTCAAACTTGCAACCTCTCCTCTTCAACTCATCACCTCCTACCATGACTGAAAATCAAGAAACCTCAAGTGTTACAAGTAACACCCCTATTGAGTCCTCACTAGTTAAAGCATCAATGTTAGACTCCTCACTCAACACCACAACTAGCCAAAAACCCTAGGACAAAGTCTTCTCTCCTACCCAATCGAGTACTGGTTCTCATCGGAGTCGCAAAACTTCGACTCCTAAAAGGTTTGTGGCTACGAGCTCTCCTCCTGCCTCGCTTAAAAAACTGGGTGAAAAGGGTACAGTTGACGAAGAGGAAAATCAGGAAATCTCCAGTCTTCCTATGGAAGAAGGCTCAAATGCAGACCAAGTTATTGGTCCTGAGAATGATGAATCGACAATGACAGTCCCAAATCCTGTTTACAAGAGAAAGAAGCAATAGAAAATACGTTATCTGTAACTGCTTAATGGGTTGTTATCGAAGGAGGTGATGATGGGTCTAAGCCTCAAGGGGAAGAGTCTAAGACCTTGGTAGAAGGTAAAGAGCTTGTGCATGTTAAACAATAGTCACATGACAATATTATTGGGGTACCTAATGAAAGACCTGATCCCTCCTCGGAGAATCCAAATCAAGGGTCCTCTCAAGAGCCCCCGGTCAATATTGATCTTACTCCCTCTCCTCATTTTTATGTTGAGCCTCTGTTTGTGGTTGTTCATGAGATGAGATATGTATCTGGTGAAGAGAATGGGGATAGTGAAGAGGATTTTGATGATATAGCTATTGCTAGCTTTATCCGAACTAGGCGTAGACTAGTTGCTACTCCAAAGCCAACTCTTAAGAGACCTGCTACAAGGTTGCAAAAGAAGGAGGCTCTTGAGTCTGCTCTTAAGAAAGGCCAAGTCAGTCAAATGAGGAGGAAATTAGTGAAAGATGGGAAGGATGTGCATGAGAAGATAGTGCATGTTGTCACTGTAGATGATGAAGTGGAAGAGGAACCTGGTTCCTTGACACACAAGCGCTCACAGAAACATTCTCTCTCCAAGTCTAAAAAGAAATATTTTGTAAGTGTTGAGAGTCTAAACAAGAGTGATGATGTTATCTCTAGTAAAAATTTGGTGGAAGAATCTGGTGAAAAGATAGTGGACGAAGGTGGTGAAAAATCTGGTAACAAGGTGATGGAAGATTTTGGTGAAAATGTGTCAGAGAAAACATTGTCTGCAAAGTTCGTTGAGAAGGGAAAAATTGTTCGCAAGTCTGTGAAAAGGAAAGTGTATGTCGATGAGGAACCTGGTTCCTCCAGGAAGTCAAAAGTTGATGATTCCCAGAGTGTTGGGAAAGAAAAATTTAGGCATCAGAAGGTACTATGGGGCCGCACATTTTCCCCTGACACTTTGGAGATGGCCGAGATGCAGCAATTGGTTGAAATTTGTGAAATCCAACGATGGACACAATTGTTTACAAGTGATGCCCCAAAAGTGTATGAGGAGGAAGTACGGAGCTTCTATGCCTACTTCTTCAAAGTTGAGGATGATCACATTTGCTTGATGGTGAAGAGGGTTGACTTTGTGATGGACTCTGCTTTGCTGGGGTCGGTTCTGGGTGTGCCTGCTGAGGGATTGTCATCACTCCAAGGATCGTGCTCTTCCAATTTTAGAAATGTTATTATTAAGGACAAGGCAATCCAGCAGGGGGAACGGGTACACAAGAAGGCTCTCCTTCCAGTGTACCAATTGTTGTTTGAGATGGTGAACAAAGTATTGCTTCCCCGTGTTGAGAGAAGATCCATTACCTTTAAAGCCGACCTGGTTCTCATGGAGGCGTTGGATGGATTCACTACCATTAACCTGCCTGGGATTATGATCGAACACATGCAGAAAGTGACAGATTTCAAAGATGGTAACCATGAGCTTCCTTATTGGTTCCTTCTCACCAAGGTTTTTGAGTTCTTCAAAGTCCCTCTGGGACAAGCTAAAGAGCGAACTAGGATACACACTTTCTCCAAGATCACTCTCGAAGAATGTGAGTGCATTGGTAAGGTTGGAGGAGTTAGAAGCACTTCTACCATTTCTCTATTGATCGATGCTAAAAACAGTGCTACGTAGGAGATCGGGAAGTTAAAAGCAAGGAATGTTATTATTGAGGGTCAGCTTCAGGAGGCACCTAGTTCTAGTAGTTCTCAAAGCTCAGAGGTTGCCCGTTTGACTAAGGAGAATGTTGAACTCAAGAAACAAGTGGAGGACCTGAAAGAAATATTGTTCAATGAGCAAATGTCGGTGAATGCTCAAATGGATCTAGTCCTCAAAACCCTTGATTCCTCGTTTAAGCCCTCTTCCTCCAGTGCTCCCTAAACAGTGTTCCCTTCAGTGTCAAGTTTTAAGTGTTCGTATCTTATGTCCTTTTATGATGATATTTTGTGGTTGGTACCTTTTTTTATTTTGAAGTGTAGATGGTTGCTGGAAACATTGAAACTGCTCCCTATCTTAAAATCCAAATTGTTTAATGAATGTTTTTCCCTTTTTGTTGTGTATACATTGCTCTTATGTCTTTGTCTTCTATTATGATTCTGTGCACACATATGGCATGAGTTAACAACACTAGAATTCTTTTTGATTTTACTTGGTTTTTCTCTTTTTATGATGCCAAAACGGGGAAGAATAACTGAATAATTGATTGAATAATTGAATGATTGAGGGGGAACATAGATTCAGGGGGAATTCAGGAATAAAAGTTGCCATTTCTGGTTCTTCGTGGGAATTGCAATTATAAGTTTGTCATCATAAAAAAGGGGAAAATTGATAGGCTATAAGTACCAGTTATATGTTTTAATGATCTAACAAACTTAATGTCAAGAACCAATTAAGGAAACTGATACACATTCTCAAGCATGTGGAAATAACCAAACTTAAGCTGGAGACGTTCTTCAGTTATTCAGAAGTTAAAGAATCAACAAGGGGAACAGATGGACATCAGTTCCCCTGGTGATCGTACTAGTCAACTCTCCAACAGCTAGAAAGTGACTGCTTGCACACGCAACAATACAACACAGTATAACAGTCAACTTCAATGGGAAGGATCTTGTACCCAAGATGCTTACATCATTAAAGTGATGTCATCAATGTTATATTAACATTAAACCAAAGACAAAATATCACTTGAACACTTAGAGAATTCATTCAAGCACTCTCACAATGATTGATCATCCAACAAATGATTCTCAAGTGCATAAAGAACAAAGAACAACACTGCTACGGACCAGTTCCCCATATTGAGTTATTATGTGTCCTTAGTTGAGTTGTACCTTTATAAAAGTTCTTTACTTGTATTTCCTACTTAGCTTAGTTAGAAGCATAGTGTAGGAAACTCTTTGTAAATCATAAACCCTTGCGTTTCTATCTTGGCTAGAGTTAGTCGAGTTGTAAAGTCTTTATAATAGAGTTATTACAATGTGTCTTGTAATAGGATTATTACAAGTTAGTGAGGGATTAAGAGGTCAATTCCTAGGTTACAATAGGTTGTAATCTAAAATTTTGCTCAATAGTGAAGCTGAAATCCTACAAGGGTAGGTTGTGGTTTTTAATCCCATGAGCTGTGAAATTTCAATTAAATACTCTCAATGTCATTTACTTACTACAGTGTGTGTGTATTCTGTGGAAACTAATAGAGAACCTGGTTGTCTATATAGTTTTGGTGGACCCTCGAATTCTATTAGAAACTACTCTAAAAATTCAGTTTAACCTACATGAATTTGCAACGTTGGTGTTGTTGGTATTGTTATCGTGTTGTGATTGTTGCCTATATGAGATAGAGAAATAATTTTGCTATTAATTAGGCTCATCAAATTTGACATGTTGTATAGGTGACAGAAGGAAAAAGGAAAAGAAAAGATAAACTCTAATTTGTTTAATGGAAGTGGAATTTTTTTTAATCTAATAGTATCCCATAGTCGTATAAACCAAATTATCAATTCATAATTAGTAGTATTAATTAGTCATAAAATAGAGTATACTATTAGGAAACAGTAAAACATTTACCTGCTTTCGACTATGGAAGTGTTATACTGAATAAAATAAATAATCGAGAGACAAAAATGAAACGAAAAGAACCCTAGTCTGCCATGAGAGAAGGTAGACGAAGAGAGAGAATTTTATTCTGTATATGCAATAACCAGAATAGCTTACAAAATATCTAAGTCCTTACTTATATACAATTGGGCCGGGTCCACAATTAAAAGGAAATGTAAAAATGGGCTAACTAACCAGAATTCTCATATTTACAATGGGGCCTAAACTAAAAAAAATATTGTGATGTCCAACCCCCCCCCCCCCCCTCAAGCTGGAAGGTGAAGCACTCCAAGCTTGCAAAGCAAATGATGATGAGCAAGACTTGGAAGGGACTTAGTCAAAATGTCAGCAAGGTTGTCAGGAGATGAAATATGCTACAAAGAAATCAAACCAGACGCCAAACAATCACGAACATGGAAATCAATGTCAATATGTTTAGTGCATCCATGAAATACCAGGTTCTTGGAAATGTGAAGGGAAGCCTAGCTGTCACAAAAGATGGGAATAGGAGAAGACAGTACAAAACCCATATCCCCCAAGAGACGCACTAGCCAAGAAATCTCAGCAACAACCTTTCTAAGAGACCTATACTTTGCTTCAGTAGAAGAAAGGGAGATGGTAGGTTGCTTCTTTCTTTTCCAAGAAATAGGAGAGCCACACAAAGTGACATAATAACCAGTAACATACCTCCTGGACTGAGCACAAGCAGCCTTGCCAGAATCAGAAAAAGCTACAAGAGAGAAATCATAACTGTTGGAAAGAAGAATCCCCTGCCCAGGTGCATTCATAAGATATCTCAAGACATGAATACCAGCTAACATATGAGGAACCTGAGGATGTTGAAGGAACTGACTAAGATGTTGAACTGAGAAAGCAATGTCAGGCCTGGTGTGTTGAAGAAAGTTTAGCTTCTCCACAAGTCTCCTATAAGTGTTGGGATCAGACAAAGGAGCACTCATATTAGTGCACAGCTTCACAGAAGGATCTACGGGAGTAGTCACAGAGGTAAAATGGTGGCAATTGAACTCAGCCAATAAATCAGAAGTGAACTTCTGCTTGCACATAAGAAACCCTTCAGGGGTAGCAAAAACCACTAGACCCAAAAAATAGTGAACATGACCCAAAACCTTGATTTTGAATTGGGCATCCAAAAACACTTTCAGATTATCCAATTTCAAAGAATCATCCCCAGCCAACAATATATCATCAACATATACTGCTAGAACTGTGAGAGAAGACCCAACGGACTTGGTAAATAACGAGTAATCATTCTTGCTTGAAATGTAGCCCCTAGAGGACAAAGATTCAGACAACTTAGAAAATCATTGTCTGGAAGATTGTTTGAGGCCGTATAAAGACTTCTTGAGCTTGAAAACCAAAGGGGAGGATGAAGAAGAAGAGGAGGAAGGTGAAACATAAAGCCCAGGCGGAACCTTCATATAGACCTCTTCATGAAGGTCACCATGAAGAAATGCATTGTTGACATCCAGTTGATGCACAATCCAGCCCCTCTTGGCAACAATAGAAAGTAAGCATTTGATGGTGGTGAACTTAACCACAGGAGAAAAAGTCTCAAAGTAGTCAATGCCTTCTTTTTTTGTGTCCCCTCTAATGACAAGTCTGGGTTTGTACCTTTCCACAGTACCATCAGACTTGTTCTTAATTTTGTAAACCCACTTACAATGGATGGGTTTCTTGTGAGGAGGAAGATGAACAACATCCCAGGTATTGTTGGCCTCAAAAGCCTTGAATTTTTGTAGCATGGCCTCCTGCCAAACAGGATGAGAGGCAGCCTGCTGATAGAACTGAGGCTCATGCATGACTGGAGCATCAGAAAAACCCTTGGACAAGACAAAAGAAGAAGTAGAAGGAAGGGCAAAATTGCAAACATAATCATCTATATAGGCAGGGGGTTGATGGTCTCTAGTGGATCTCCTAAGGGGATGAGGAGAAATAAAGGGAACGAAAATGGGGGAAGGGACAAGAGAAGAGGGAGAAAACGGAGGTGAAGAAACAGGAGCAGCATGGGAGGAAATAGAGGTATAGCTAGGAGTAAAACAAATAGGAGGAGGAGGAGAAGGAGGTGAATCAGTAGCAAAATCAGAGGAGGAAACTGGAAAACAGAGGAAGAAGAAGAGGAGGAATAAAGAAAGACCCATTCATGGAATTGGACATCCCTAGAGAAAAAAATTGAATGATTTGAAAGGTTGAGTAATTTATAACCTTTCTTGCCACAGGGATACCCTAGAAATACAGAGGCAATGGCTCTAGGTTGGAATTTATCCCTGCCAGGTTTGGGAGTAGTGGCAAAGCCGAGGCAGCCAAAAGACCTCAAATAATCATAGGGTGGAGGGGTACCATGCAGCTTCTCAAAGGGAGACATGTTGCCCAAAACAAAAGAAGGCAATCCATTTACAAGGTATATGGCAACCAACACACAATCACCCCAATATGTGGTAGGAAGTTTAGATTGAAACAGGAGAGCTCTAGAAGTTTCTAATAAGTGTTTATGTTTCCTTTCAACCACCCCATTTTGTTGTGGAGTAGTGGGATAGTAGTTTGGTGTAGAATACCATGAATCAGAAAAGAATTGTTTGGCGTCATTACCACTGCCTAACTCATAAGCATTATCTGATTTGAAAGATTGAATGGAAGAATGGAAATGGACCTTAACCATAAGAATGAATGTTTTTAAGATAAAGAAAGCATTGGATTTGCAGGGAAGCAAATGAGTCCAATTTACTCTAGTGAAACCATCAACTAAGGTGAGAAAATAACTTAAACCATTATATGTCTTTGTGTGGTAAGGACCCCATACATCAATATGAACTAATTGAAAAGGGGTAGTAGTTTTAATGGAACTATTAGAGAAAAGTAACCTATGTTGCCTAGCCATGGGGCAGATAGAACATAAGAAAGGTTGTTTGGAATTAATTTTACCAGAAAGTAAAGGAATAAAAGTCATTAAATTGTAAGGCATGTGACCTAATCTTTGATGTCAAACCAAATCCATTTTATTATCAGTAGAAATTGGAATACAATAGGTACTATGGGGTAGGGGTTCAACAGAAGTAGTACATGCATTCCAGAAACAGAACAAGAAGGTAAATGCATATCTGGAAAAAGAAAATACAATCCATGAGCCTCTTTACCAATTTTCAATGGCCTCTTCAGAGAAGGGCCTTGTAAAACACAAGAAAGACTGGTAAATATAGCCATACATTGTAATTGAAGTAGGAGTTTGTGAATAGAAAGAAGATTGAATTGAAAAGAAGGGACCAAAAGTACATGATGTAGAATTATATCCTGTCCAAGATACATAGAACCAGTAGAGATCACTTTCACCTTGCAACCATTTGGTAGGGTTATTAAGAAAGGAGAAGCTAGAGGTAGAATGTTGTGAAGAAAATGTTTGTGTGGGGTCATGTTATTAGTTGCTCCAGAGTCTAAAATCTAAGGTTTTCTATCTGAATTAAAAGATGCAGACAAAGAATGAGCCAAAGAATGCATTTCCTCTACTGGGAGATATGATACACCTGCAAAGTGAGCATATCCAATGTTGTCTGCAGGTGTACTAGCAGCAGGGTACCTAGGAGATATAAGCCTGCTGAAGTAGTGTCATGAGATGACCATACTGCTTTTTGCTAAACCCATGAACTGGAGGATAAAAAGACCTGATATCAGGAGGGTAATTTACATGAGACCCATAAGAGGGTTCCTCCAGCTGGAGACATGAGGCAGACCTCTTGTTCTCGGTGAACTTGAAATCAGGAGGAAATCCATGAAGCTTGTAACATTTCTCTATGGTGTGACCACTTTTCTTGCAGTACTTGCAAGATACAGATGAAGAGGATTGGGATTTCTTTGAATCAAAATTCACCCTTTGAGAAAATTGTTTATTTGGTTGGAATTGGGTTGATGGTGCAGAAAATGATGTTGAATCCAAAGAGAAACCAGGAGGCACAAGATGGGTCTCTTTTTTACTTTCATTTTGCTGAAGAAGTGAATATGCCTTGCTAATTGAGGGATATGGTGACATCATGAGAATACTACTTTTAGTAGTTGAATATGACTCATTTAGTCCACTGAGGAGTTGGAAAAGTTGTTGAGCTTCAATGAACTTTGGTAGAGCACCACACGAAAATGATGGTCCAACATACACAGAGTTCAATTCATCCCACAAACGTCTCATCTTGGTGAAGTATGTGGCTATATCAAAGGACCCTTGAAAAGTATAACTAAGTTCTCTGTGAAGTTGAATTTGGGCCCATTAGACTGTCCAAATCTAACATTTATGTCTAACCATACCTCTCTAGCAGTACTGAGACACATGACACTTATGGCAATTTCCTTAGTTAAGGAGTTGGTGATCTAGGCCTTAACCATATCATTACATCTTTCCCAGAAAGGGAAATATGGGGAATCAGATGAAGGTTGAGCTATTTTTCCAGTAATTAAACCTAGTTTGTTCTTAGCTAAAAGAGAGGTTAACATACTACTTCTCCATATAACAGAATCAGTTCCATTGAAAGGAACTGTAACTAGTTGGATACCGGGACTATCAGAAGGATGAACATAGAGAGGATGAGATGGATCTAGGGTGAATTCACTGAAACCATCATAACTCATCGAATCACTTGCATGCAAAATCGAATTTTCTAAAGTGCTACCCATGATTACAGTGAAGAAAAAAAAAACAATATAAGGTATCAAATACATATACTAAACTAGAATCTGACATAAAAGATTCAAAATAACACTTCAACTATCATGAATGAGCACATAAAACCCTAGCATGTGAAATCATGTACTGAGAAGAGAAAATTTGTACCGATCTTCTTCACGACCTGAAGAAGTACGGCCTTTTTACCACGAAATTGGAAAAATCAGAGAGAAACCCCCCAATTTCTCATCGCATGAGAAACCCTAGCATGAACAACAAGAAAAATTCCGGTGACGGTTACCATTGGAAGATAGCGAACAACGAGATAGATCGATTACATCGCTCTAATACCATGTTATACTGAATAAGATCAATAATCGAGAGACAAAAATGAAAGGAAAAGAACCCTAGTCTGCCATGAGAGAAGGTAGACGAAGAGAGGGAATTTTATTCTGTATATGCAATAACCAGAATAGCTTAAAAAATGTCTAAGTCCTTACTTATATACAGTTGAGTCGGGTCCACAATTAAAAGAAAATGTAAAAATGGGCTAACTAACCAGAACTCTCATATTTACAGTTGGACCTAAACTAAACAAAATTTGTGATGTCCAACAGGAAGAAGTCCAAAACTACCGGAAAAAGCAATTTTGCTAGCGATATTGGAGCTACAAAACTTACATGAGTAATGCAATTAATAATACTAGTCTTATGGTGCACGAGTACACTATCTCAATGGATAAAAATAATTTAAAAAACCGTATAAATATTGACGAAAAGATGATTAGTGGCTAATTTCGGTGTTCAGATTATTAACCTTTCTTTATTACACCGGAGAGTTTTTTTAACTTTTTTCATCCCAATTTGGTTGTCCAATCTTCATTTTCCGATTATTATGAAAAAATAAAAGGATACGAATTACTTATATTTCTCTCTAAAATAACCTTTGTTTTATGAAATAAGGACTTCTAAAGAAGCCATGAACGCCAAGTTACGATTCCTTCTTCTACGGTATGCTAACGATATTGTAGTAATTATGAAAAGATTTAAACTCCTAAATATTTGTTGTTCTTACATAATTCAAATAAGGAAACTTTTAATAGTTAAAATTTTAGTTAATTTAAAAGTCTTAAAAATTAGAAAAATAATAAGATGACAATTACTATTTTATCGGTATGAACTATATTTTAAAAAGGTTAACTAGACGAATGTATAAGTATATATTGATATACACAGATTTGTAATGAATCTATGCGAACAATATATTACTAGTCAACGGGAACAACATGATGAAACTTAATTTATAGGAACTCAAGATCATTAATTAGTATATTGTATAGATCAAGATTATTAACATAAGAAAGACAGATAAGACGTATACCTATTATAAGTCATCTTGGTCTGTCGTTTTATTTATCATCAAAAAGTCGTCAATATATAAAAGGCTACAGACGCTATATATGCATGCACATGATTGTCGCTTGCATAAATATATAAAATGAGTAAGGCCCTCATATTTGACATATTTGCCACTATATTTGTTTTGCCTTTTGTATAAATCAAATAATTCACGTGTTATTAATTGTTAAGTCCACATAGAACATCACAGAAGTGTATGAGAATAATTCTTCACTAATTGTAGATAGAAACTATGTCATTTTCAAAAGTGTCGTTCCTGATTTTTATTTTTCTCGTCGGACAAAAGAGAAATAATTATTTTCTCTCCATTTTATAAGATATATTTTGCTTTTCGAGATTAAAATTATTTATTTTTAACCATGCATATGGACATAGTACAAGTTTTCAGTTTGTCGAAAAAATTTACATATTTGAAAACTATAAAAAAGATATTATAAGTCACAATATGAAAAAGAATAATTCGTTTGACTCTTGAAATCTAAACACTTATACATAAAATTGAGACGGAGGAAGTATTAATAAATTATTAATCACATATTCGTCATGGTATTGTTCAGATAAAATCTTAAAAGGTTTAATCCACAGTGAATATATGTAAGAGTTAGGACAATTAGGATTAGGTAGAACTTGTCAAAGCGGGCATTATTTCCTCTTCTTTTATTTCTCTACTTTATTTCTTTTGATGGTTCAAAATAATATTCTCTAATTTAATCAACGAAGTTGGTGTCAAATCAGAGCATTCTGGTACTTTAATTACGATATTGTAATATGTACCAATTAGGTTTGATTTCTCACTTATTATGTGGTCTGTACTCACATTAAAGTTCTAATTAATCCGAATTCATGTCGCAAAAAATCTATTGAAGGAAAAAATATTTTCTACAAGAGTTTCTATTCCCTGGATTTGAACTCGAAACTTCTCATTAAATATAAAAGAGTCATATCTATCCCACCACAACTTTTGATGTTAAGTTTTATTTTACTAGTTTGTTCTTTTGGCCATTAGTCAAGCGATTGAAAGAGATATTCATTAAATTATTTAGAAAAATTGTCATCTCCGTAACGCATTGCTTGTTATGACGAATAGCATGTTATACGAATGTCAAATTATGCTAGTTTAAACTGTTAATATTGTACTTTATTGTTGATTGCATTAGCCTAAAGGAACATACATTTATAATATACCTTTATTTAATTAATTAATTTATATTATGATCGATACAGCATTACAGCTAATATTATTTCGGATCGGATGCCCCCAAGGCACGCAACGACCATGCATAAAAAGAAGCTTATCCTAGGCGAGTTTTTATAGATTTTAAATATTTTAATTCATTTAACTGCAATTTAAATGTAATATTTTGTATCAAGAATATGATTTCAAGATCATCACTTCAATTCTAAGTGCTTACCTACATGATATTGTAACTTTAATTGCATTGACCGGATATCATCCCCTCGTCATAAATGAGCTAAATCGATTTGCAATCAAAAATAATTTGATAGTTTTGAATATATTTATAACGATAGAATTTACGTTCCTTCGTTAACAAATGTCAAATTTGTAGTAGTGAATTTCTCATATTTTAAACACTGCACAAACTTAGCTAGTACTATCAAACAAAGAGAAGTAGAGTATTAATTTATTTAATTGTAGGAGCAGGAAATTGTTGAAGTCATGAGGTTTAATTCACTCACATGTATTGTTGTAGACATGATTGTGCGTAAAGGCAGTGGCAGAGCTAGAAGCGAAGTATGAGCTAGTTTGAACTCAGTAATTTTAATTTTAATTTTATATTTTTATTTAAAAAATTCATAAAAATTAAATTCAAAATTCAATTATTAATACATGATGTCGCTATCTTAGAATTTAGAATACATAAAAGTTCAAATCTTGGATGTGCTTCTGCGTACCACAAGGATTCAACTTGCCATCTCGGAAAAGTCATAGGTATATATGTGCCTACATCTTCATATTTTAGCGTGTGAACTAAAACTTGAAAGACAACCAAAATCAAATGAATAAAACAAAAAATAATTCTGGTGATGATTTCGTTGGATTCCAAGAAAGGGGTCGAGGTTATTAAACCAGGTTGATATGTGAGTGTATGAAAAGATTAGGGACTAAAGTGTACAAAATGAAAGTTAGTACCTAATTTAACTAATTAGGTGAATTAATAGGTAGTTAAGTATAAGAAGGTAGTTTATCCTCCTCCTCCTCCTCCTCCTTCTTCTTCTTCTTCTTCTTCACTTCGTTACTTTTTCTTCTCCAAGTCATTAATGGAGATTTTCTGATTTCTCTTTTTCTCTCTCTCCTACTCTCATGCATGTCATCCTTAGCTCAAGTTTGATATGGTATCTGAGCTTTCGATTCATTTTCGTTGTGTCACTCTTCCTTCCGTTGATCTCATAGCTTCGATTTGAATTTTTTCGATCTCAATTCGTCGTAATCATCGTCCAAATCTAGGTTTTCAATTCAGAGCAGAAAATGACCGTTAATGAAGGATCGACTGCTGAGATTGTGCTAGGACACACTCATCCTCTTTATTTGCAACCTTCAGACACGCCGGGAGAGCATCTGCGTGAATTCAAGTTGATAGGGACTGAGAACTAAAATTTGTGGTCTAGGTCTATGAGAATTAGGATGTTTACGAAGAATAAAATCGGATTCATTGATGGATCATGTAAGAAGGAAAATTGTGAGCAGAATCTACATGATCAGTGGGAGAGAAGTAATGCTTTTGTGCTCTCATTGATAATGAATGTTGTTACCAAAGAGCTCTATAGTACTATGGTCTATGGATCTTCTGCATGCAATGTGTAGAAGGATCTAAAGGAACGATTCGATAAGAGGAACATTTCTAGGATCTACAATCTACATCATGAAATTATTGCTCTTAAGCAAGGACTAGCACCAGTTTCTGTCTACTATTCCAAACTGAAGGATCTATGGGATGAGTATGATGCCATGACACCTACTCCTTCATGTCCATATCCTGAATCAAAGGTATTTCTGGAGCATATTCAGCAGCAATTGTCACCTCCTTTTTCACCCAGTAAGGGTAATAAGGGAGTTTTTCCACTTTAAATTACATTATTTGATTTTTGGGATTTATTTTATTCAGAGTCGCCACCTGGATTTTTTACGGAATTCCGGGACACCATTTATTTATTTAAAATCCCAAAACCAAGGAATTTTGACTCTGTTTTAATTGTCTGTGAACCAGAAATTCGGGTAAGGAATTCTGTTAACCCGGAAGAAGGTGTTAGGCACTCCCGGATTTCGTGGTTCTAGCACGATCTTTTAATGATTAAACTTGGCCTAAATTGTTTAATTACTGAAATAATACCTATGTGCATTTACATCTTTACCGTTTTTATTATTCAATTTGATTTAAAGATTTATCTTAAGACGGGTTACGTATGCGTAAACCCGTGAAAATTGGACATGTCAAAATCATGTCACGCAGACGTGTACATAATTCACGACACTTGATTCCTTTGAAAAAATAGTCAAAATCGCGCAAGCGCGTGTTTTTTTTGTTTTGGTTATAAAAAAAATCGAAATCACGCCACGCGAACATGTACGCAATTATGATAATAATTTTAAAATCCGCTCCTAAAGGTATCTATGCGAGTGTTCATGAACTATTATCTTTCCTAATTTTAACAAACTCGGATAACGTGGCATTCAGAGCCTAAGGGAATAGCGCCACAATTTAACCAGCAGTGCCAAATGCAATTGATGAAAAATATATTAAGACATACAATATATGAGAATTGCGAAAAAAAAATAATTAGAAAGGAAAGAGCTAACCAAACGTTCTGGATTTAAAACCATTTTACAACAATAGACCACTAAGCGCTTAAGATCCAATAAAGTAATGACAAAATAATAATTCAATGACACAGATCGAATATACTTAGCAAAAAGTGGCATCAATCACGAAATGAACCCCCAAATACTCAAACTGTTGCATTCTACTTTTACAACAATTAACCCATTTATCATGAATATTAAAACTTTAACACAAAAAGAAATTGCTAATAAACAAATCAAACTTCACTACTGAATTCATACATGCCTTCAAAGATTATTTATTTAACCATTAAATCCCAAAAGTCATTTTTTAGATTTAAAGAAAAATTGTAGTATATCATCTAACAAAAACAAACACGTAAAATTAACAGAACAAGAAGCTAATTCACTCTTAAAACCACAGCAAATTACATACAACTAATAGAAGAAATGAATAAGAGAATGGACCTTTTCCATAAACGAACGGGGCCGTAATTACAGTAAACCAACAAATGACCGAAACTCGACCGGAAAATACATCAGCAATTCTAGCAGGACCTCTACTGGCCGAGAAACTCGATGACAACCTCATTTGAGGCTATTGACGAGAGAGTGAGGGAGGAGGTGATCGGCTCTCACCCACACTACTATTACAGTAGGAAGATGAGGGCCGGTGCAAGTTTTAGGGGAAAGGTCGAGATCGAATCCTCAGGGAGTTGTGATTTGGAGTGAGTTTCTAAGTGATATAGCAATGGTTCGTGTTCTTGATTACACTTTTAATAATTGTTGGTTTTGTACTATAACTATGATTTATACTAATGATAATTGCAATTGAACTACTATTATTTTTTTAGGTTGTTTTCTAATTGGATAAAGGCACTAGGGTTATGACTTCTATCTAGGTGAGTAATTAACGGATTATAATATCTAAGGCAAAGATGTTATTCGGGGAATTATGATATAGCCAAATGCTCCAAAGTTACCCACTCTATACCTCTCGGTAGTTTGAGTGGCTATGCCTAATTGCCTTTCTCAAGGTCAATTAGGTGTCAAATTTGCACAAGAAATATGGGCTCAAGTAGGGTTGTACTCTCTCGAGATTTAACCCGTTAATTGAGACTATTAATTCTCAGGATTTCATCTCAATTCCTTGTTGGGTTGATTTTCTAGACTCAAGCCCTCTTTCTCAAGAAGGACCCAAGTCAATTGAACACCAATTAGTGTTTGCAACCACTAATCTTAACAATAAAACCACAAATCAACCCAAATATCCATCACCCATAAACATCTAAGACCTAATTTAGAGAACCCATTAATTACCCACACTAGGGTTGAGCCACAACCCTAGCTAATGGGTTTAACTACTCATAATCAATGAAGACATCACAGAAATAGATGAAGAAAAACCCATATGATTAAATTATAAAATAAAATAGGAAGATTCAATGTTGAATTTGAGCTAAAATTGCTCAAAAAGATGAAAAGAGACTACTCACGAGCTGCCCACAATATCTGATACTCAGCGTAACCTAAAGAAAATACAAAAGAAGCTATTTATACTCAGCCAAAAATTCCGAAAAAAAATGCCCCCTGCGGGGTCACCGCGGACCGCGAAGAATGAACCGCGGTCCGCGAAGGTCTTCTGGGTTTCTGAAGAGGGGGTGTCTGAACCTCTTGACCGCGGGCCGCGTAAAATGGACCACGGACCGCGTAAAATGGACCGCGGTCCGCGGTACCTTTAACCTACCAAATGAGTCTCTCTGAATATCACCACCGCGGACCGCGAAGAATGGACTGCGGTCGCGGTGGACTTTTCCTTGAAAAGACTTCTCTGAATCTCACCACCACGGACCGCGAAGAATGGACCGCGGTCGCTGTGGTCACTTGAGCTTTCCTTTTTTGTTGTTCTTGGTACTTGGGCACGATTCACTCCTTTTTAAGTAGATCTTTGACTATTTGTCATTCTTTTTGGTTCAATCCTGCAACAAGCACAACATGTCAGCCTTTTGGGCTATTTTATGTACAAATGTATCCAAAACTTAAGCAGATAGAGTATAAAACAAGGTAAAATCCCTAGTTATCAACTCCCCCAAACTTAAGCTTTTGCTTGTCCTCAAGCAATCAAAATAAGCCCCACCCCTTTTTGAGTAATTTCAAGAAAAGTCGGTTGTCCTAAGGTAACCTCTTCTAGCATCAATTGGGACCAACAATTGTCCTCAATGCAAATGAATCATTAACAACATTTGACCCTTTCAAAACCATGGATTTAAGTGCGACACAAGAGCATCAAGAGTTGACTCGACTCATCAACGAAACTCTTATTATCACTTTGGTCATTGTGGAACCCAAACTCATACTCCTCAACTCTCCCTAAGCAAACCTCACTTTAGAATTGTACGCTCAGAACGAGGATAATGGGAGTTGACTCATCTCTCTCAAAGAAAAGACTCAAGTCCGGCTCAAAGTACCATAGGCTTTCCACTTACGTGAGTCACCACTAATGTAAGTTTCATTCAACTCAAGATCATATAGGGATTTTTTGGGTACATCATCAAGGCTTTTGGTTAAAGGTAGGAAATATTTGGTCAAAGTGAGTTCGATCTTCCCTTAAGCACTTCACTTGTTTCACATTCTCTTGACTTCTTGAGTCAATTAGTTTTTTTTTTGAAGTGTTGGAGAGACATATTGTCACACCTTTTTGTTCTTTCAAATCATTCTTCTCTTTTCTAAGCATTTCATACCTTTAATCTCATTTCTTTCACTGATTCCTTTTATTTCTTCTTCTTTGTTCATTCCTTTTGGCTTTTTGATTTTTCTTTCCTTTCTTTTTCATTGACTTTCCTTTTCTTTATTCTTGTACCTTATTTTTCACTTTGTTACATTCCTCGTCTCTCCCTCAAACTTACGTTTTTGCTTTGTGCTAGGGGAAGAAGGGGGTGCCAAGAGAGGGTTAAAATTGGTACAGGCTTGTATCATGGCTTTTTGAAAGAAAAAGGTCTAAGGCTCAAAGGGGTTGATTAGGGAAATTGTCATTGGGAGGATATGGAGATGTTCAAGTCACTATTTGGATCAAGGAGAGCCTATAATCACCTCTTAAGTCAAACTTCACTTATGATTTCGCCTAGACAAACATTCAGGGCAAGTTCTAGACTAATGGCACGGGACTTGGACTTGCAATTCAAACTCTCACCACTCAAGCTATGGGATCGCTAAAGAAACAGAGTCGGGGGCCCACAACGACTTCAGTTATGCTTTGAGCAACACAATTGTCCCGAAAAACCATTTGATGATTATCGGTCAACACAAGAGTCTCAAGGTCACAACTTTCACCATCCTAAACACAATGATTTGTTTTTTACCATAGGATCAAAGGCCAATGTGTTAGGCCCAATGAAGCTTTGCTTGAGGCACCTTCATTCACTAGCTATTAAAAAGAAGCAAAAAGATAAATAGACTCAAACCCTTAAGAAGGTTGTCACACCATCCATCCTCGGGAAGAGCCACCCCGTTCACACAAATTCTACCTTTGAAAAGAACTGAGGCATTAAGAAAACCAAAGGCTTATTGCACGCGAGAACTTCAAAACAAGAAGCTATGAAGGAAAAATAAGAAGCTATAAAAAGGGAAAAATGCGAAAAGTAAAATGCGTAAGATAGAATGAATATGTACATGAGGGGATTTAGTCGAATAAACATAAGGGGATGAATATATACATTAGAATGTGACTTTATATATAGACCAAAAGTGAAAAATACTAAAAGTACTGGAATAGTAAATTTATTTACATACCAAAATCAAAAGAAAGCATAATAAAAAGAAAATATTATCTGAATTATACAGTCATCCATACAAATGAATCAAAATAGGGCCACTCCCCCAACTGAAAGCTAGCATTGTCCTCAATGATAACTTAGCAAAATAAGCACAAAGTATAAAGAGAAAGAGAGTAAAGAGAAACTCCCTATTGGCCCTCTGCCTGTGTGGGATCCTCAGTGTGGGTCCCGGGGTCTGTGGACTGTGGAGGAGCCTGTGACTGGTCCCCAGAGCCCTGTGCCTCCGGCTGGACCTAGACCTGCACCTCCTCTGTAGTCTGTGCATGTGCCTATGGGTCTGCCAAATCTATCACTAGGCCCTCTGTACGTGGCGGCACTCTCCTTCTCTTGGCTGGCCTCTCAATCTCTGGCTCTTGCTCAGGCTGGGCAGCACGGTCCTGAAGCAACAAGTCCAATGGCAGGTGGTCTTCCTTCTGCTTGTCCGCCTCCTTCCTCAGCTCCTTCACTAACTCCTTTGATGCACGTGTCTTCTTTAGCCTATTTGTCTCCTTTGCAAGCTCCTTTAATGCCTTACCGTGGGAGTCAACAGCATCCAGAATCTTCTTCTAGTTATCAAGGATTTTCTTCTGGTTGTCCATAAGTTCCTTGAGAGAATCCTCAACTGACTGGCGTACCTGTGGTGGAGGGGGAGCAGTCTGGGCTGCCACAGACGTAGAAAATACAGACAACTTAGAAGTAGCTGCCTGCATCCAGTTGTTGATACTGGCAAGTGACTGACTCAGTCTGTGGGCAGTCAGAGGATATGCCCGAGATGCAAGAATGCCTGGGTCAGCTGAAGTAGAGGGGCCTGGAGCACTCTCTGGGATGGATGACTCGGGCTGAGACGATTCCACTACAACCACTGGCTCGTCAAACTGGCCAGTGGAAGCAATGGACTTACCCTTGAACTTCTTGTTCTTTGGGTTGTCAGCACTCTGAAGATCGTACAAAGAGAACGGAGCTTTGGGCTTCACCTTCGTGTCAAAATTACTCTTATCTGCTCCTTGGTCCTCAAAGTACATGGTCAGGAAGTTTGGGAAGGGGTAAGCTCTATCACCTTCATTTACCACCCGGTTGATGACGGTGGACATGACATTCCCAACATTAATTGGGTACCAAGCCATTATAGAAGCAATCAACACAGCCCGCCGGAGAGGAATAGAGTTTTCATGGAATGTGGGGTCTAGCCGGCTACACACAAATGTCTCCCAACCTTTGGCCTCAAAATTCAACGTTCTCCTCAAAATTATCTTCCCAGATTGCAACCAGTCAGGGGTTTCACCTGGGATGGCCAAGTGCTCCGCTAGCCAATGACGGGCCTCATCACCCGAACCCAACTTTTCTAGGTACTGTGTCTCATCTACATCATCAACCTCCAGATATGCATTCAATGCCGCCCCATCAAAAGGCACAATGATATTCCTCACCATGGTTGCCTTGGAGTCTTTCTTAAGAAAGGCCAAATTTGTGTAAAGCTCCTTGACAAGATGTTCATTGGCTTCCGAAAAGTAGCAAGAGAAGTAATCCCAACACTTTCTCTACCTAAATTGTCGTTTCACATTGGGGTTGAGTGGCAATAGATCCTTGATGATAAACCTGCGCTCCGGTATCAGTTTCCTCTCCTTCCACCATTCCCGGAATTTATGGAAGGCCCGCTCACTCACGAATCTGTCTTGCCACACCACAGGATTCCTTGTTCTCTCAACTCCCCCAACTTGGGTTTCACCCCATGTTTGGGGTTCATCTTCAGCTTCTTCATCTCCGAAATGTTCCCCTGACAGGGAAGCTGTGGGTGAGGTTGAGTCTGTATGGCCACTCCCTGCTGTTGAGCCTTCAGACGACTAAGAATTAGCTGGTGCTGGTGAAGGGGGAGAATCTGAGGGTTCATTTGTCAACCGAAACCTCTCCGGGTAATCTTCTATGTATTCTGGTATTGATTCTTAAGAGGCTTCGAAAGGTACATAATCTCTCTCCGAATGGGAGGCAGCTTTGTCTAGTGTCCAGATTATTTTCCTCGTGCTTTTCATAGCTTCCCAGCCTTTTGGAGCAAGTTTTATCATTCCTTTGCCTCGCCCTTGGGATGACTCTCCCCTGCCACCAGGTTTACGGCCACCACCTCGTGATTGGACCATTCTCTGCAAGTTCAAATCAGTTAAACATTGTTAGTACCCAATTAGTGTATAAATGGAAGCACAGAAGAACATCTGATAAGGAGTAAGGAGTTGCAAAAGTGGGACCGCGGACTGCGTAAAAGCGACTGCGGTCCGCGAAAAGGAAAGTACCCAAGAATTAGTTCTTTGAATGTGTCCACCGCGGACCGCGTAAAAGCGACCGCGGTCCGCACTCATGCACCGTTGACCGCACAAAAGCGACTGCGGTCCACGCTCACGCATCGCGGACTGCACAAAAGCGACCGCGGTCTGCGAAGAAGCGATTGCGGTCCGCGTTCAACACCTGGAGACTGATAATTCAAGCACTGCGGTCCGCGAAGAAGCAATCGCGGACCGCGCTCATACCAATAAACTAGGGTTTCAATTTGACAGTAAATTTCAAGTTCAAATGCACATATTATGAAAACCCTAAGTCTTTAATCAGTGAAATGAACTACAAATGGTCTAAATTGAGCATTATGAACAAACCCTAACATGGTTAATGGCTTAAAGAAGAAAAAGGGTGAAAAAGACAATCTACCAAATAAATAAGAAAATAATCAAATTAAGAAGTTATGGAAACATAATTACACTTACTAGATGTTGGGATGAAGAGTAGATGAATGAAATGCACACTTGAAAGTATGAAGCTTGAGACACAAGTAAAATTTTACTGTGGAGAGTCAAAGTGCGTAAAGTGTAAAATGAAGCCCTGAAGGTATATTTATAGAAGGGACCTGTGACCCACTGTATTTACCCACCGCGGACCGTGTAAAAACGACCACTGCGGACCGCGAAAACACAACCGCGGACCGCAGTGGTCCAATCGCGGTCCGCAAAAAAGAGTATCGCGGTCGCGGTGCAAACTTCAGAGAGCAGTAAATCTAACACTTAGCTTTTTGCCCTGCATCAAAATAATCCTACAACATCCCAAAACCAGTAAGGGCAAAAAATGAGTTCTATACTACCAAGAAAATCAACGAAAAACAAAAATAAAGACACATGGGTTGCCTCCCAAGAAGCGCCTGATTTAACGTCGTGGCACGACGTATGTTACCAAGTTCATTTGAGATGGAGAAGTGCCACCACGTGGCTATCATCAATGTTTCCCAGGTAGTGCTTGACCGTGTGCCCATTAACTCTGAAAATCTCCCCACTTTTGTTCTTTAGATCAAGATCACCAAACGAAGTCACAAACACAACTTCAAAAGGTCCGCTCCATTTTGACTTAAGCTTTCCCGGAAATAGACGTAACCGAGAGTTGAACAAGAGAACCAAGTCACCTACTTTGAATTCCTTGCCACAAGCATATTTATTATGAAGGTACTTCATTTTTTCCTTGTACAAGGACGAACTGGAGTAGGCATGGAATCTGCATTCTTCAAGTTCATAACGCTGCTCCACACGAAGATTGACTGCCACATCCCATTCAAGATTCAACTTTCTCAAGGCCCACATGGCCTTGTGCTCTAACTCAACCGGTAGATGGAAAGATTTCCCAAATACCAATCGGTACGGAGACATACCGATCGGGGTCTTGTAGGTAGTCCTATAAGCCCATAGAGCGTCATCCAACTTCTTTGACCAATCAGTCCTATTTGCATTGACCGTCTTTGAAAATATACTCTTTATTTCCCTGTTGGAGACTTCAACTTGGCCACTCGCCTGGGGATGATATGGAGTGGTCACTTTGTGATTGACACCATACTTTGCAAGCAAAGTGTCAAAAGCTTTATTACAGAAATGCGACCCCCCATCACTAATGATTGCACGAGGCGTGCCAAACCTTGTAAAAATGCTCTTCTTGAGAAATGCAACAACACTTCGGGCCTCATTGTTGGGTAGAGCCACTGCTTCAATCCATTTAGAGACATAATCCACCGCCACGAGAATGTATGTGTTCCCACAAGAGCTAACAAACGGGCCCATGAAATCGATACCCCACACATAAAAAATATCCACTTCCAGATTAGTATTGAGAGGCATCTCATCTTTCTTTGAAATTCCCCCGGCCCTCTGACATTCATCACATCTCTTAACCAAGTCACCGACATCTTTGTACAATGTAGGCCAAAAGAAACCACAGCTCAACACCTTTGAAGTAGTCCTTTCCCCTCCATGATGACCACCATATGGTGAGGAGTGGCAAGACTCAAGAATCGACCTTTGTTCTTCTTTCGGTACACATCGCCGGATGACCCCATCAGTGAAAATCTTGAATAAATATGGTTCATCCCAATAGAAGTCCATGTTATCCCTCCTAAGCTTCTTCCTTTGGTTAGAAGAGAGCTCAAGAGGAACAATACCCGTGACAAGATAGTTGGCAATGTCGGGGAAACATGGAATTTCTTGCATTGACACCTGAAGAAGTTGCTCATCGGGGAAATTGTCATTAATTTCAAGCCCATCACAAGGTCGACCTTGCTCCTCCACTCGATAAAGATGGTCGGCCACTTGGTTTTCACTTCCTTTTCGATCAACAATTTCCAAGTCGAACTCTTGAAGCATCAATACCCGACGCATGAGTCTCGCTTTGGAATCCTTTTTGGTCATGAGATACCGGAGTGCCCGCATGGTCAGTGTGAACTATGACCTTGGCACCCATCAAGTAAGGACGAAATTTCTCCATCGCAATGACTTTTGCCAAAAGCTCCTTCTCCGTGACAGTGTAATTCATTTGGGCCGAGTTCATTGTTTTACTAGCATAATAGATAGGGTGGAAGATCTTGTTCACCCTCTGTCCCAACACAGCCCCCACAGCTACATCACTAGAGTCACACATAAGCTCAAAAGGAGAGCTCCAATCCGGCACCGTGATGATAGGAGTTGTGGTAAGCTTGTGCTTCAACAATTCAAAGGCACTCATGCAATTCTCATCAAAATGAAATTTGGCATCTTTCTCTAGCAATTTGCACAAAGGATTGACCACCTTAGAGAAGTCCTTAATGAAATGCTGATAGACCCCGGTGTGCCCAAAGAACTCCGGACTTCTCTAACCAAAGTTGGTGGTGGCAACTTAGAAATCACTTCAATTTTTGCTTTGTCCACTTCAATACCATTCCTAGAAATCTTGTGGCCCAACACTATTCCTTCTTCCACCATAAAGTGGCATTTTTCCCAATTCAACACCAAGTTGGTCTCTTCAGAGCGAGCAAAGACTTTGTCAAGGTTACTCAAACACTCATCGAAGGAATCCCCAACGACACTGAAGTCATCCATAAACACCTCGAGGAAATCTTCAACCATATCTGTAAAGATCGCCATCATGCACCGTTGGAAAGTGGCGGGTGCATTGCAAAGACATAAGGCATATGGGCGAAGGCAAAGGTACCATACAGACATGTGAAAGTGGTCTTCTCTTGATCCTCTGGGGAAATCAAAATCTAATTATAGCCTGAATACCCATCCAGAAAATAGTAAAAAGCCCGACCCGCAAGCCTATCTAACATTTGATCCAAGAAGGGCAAGGGAAAATGGTCCTTGCGGGTCACTTTGTTGAGCTTGCGGTAGTCCATACACACCCGCCATCCGGTAACCGTTCTTGTTGGAATGAGCTCATTTTTGTCATTTTGGACCACCGTCATTCCACCCTTCTTCGGAACGCATTGGACCGGAGAAGTCCAAGCGCTATCCGAAATTGGGTAGACAACCCCTGCATCAAGCCATTTTATGATCTCTTTCTTCACCACCTCTTGCATTGCCTCATTGAGCCTCCATTGGTGCTCTACGGAAGGCTTTGCTACATCCTCCAAGATTATTTTGTGCATGCAAAAAGCGGGGCTTATTCCCCGAATGTCCGCAAGAGTCCATCATATTGCTTTCTTCCTCCTCCTTAGCATATTTAAAGTTGAGTCTACCTGCAATTGGGTTAGGCAAGAGGAAAGAATGACAGGCAAAGTACGTGATGGACCAAGATATTCATACCTGAGGTGGGAGGGTAGTGGCTTCAACTCCAAAGTCGGGGACTCTTCAATTGAAGGCTTTGTTGGTGGAGTCTTCCGGTTCTCCAAGTCCAATGATAACTTTCTCGGAAAGTGAGCTCCCCAACTTCCAAATCAACCAAGGCCTTCCCCGTTGCAAGGAAGGGCCTTCCCAAAATTATGGGGACCTCAAAATCACTTCACAATCCAATATAACAAAGTCTGCGGGCAAAATAAATTTGTCCACCCGCACCAACACATCATCAATTATCCCTAGGGGCCTCTTCATCGACCTATCCGCCATTTGCAAACGCATTGAGGTCGCCCTAGGTTTCCCGATTCCCAATATCTTAAATACTGAGTATGGCATCAAGTTAATACTCGCCCCAAGGTCACACAAGGCTTTAGCAAAATCCGCACTCCCGATTGTGCAAGGACTGGTAAAAGCTCCCGGGTCTTCAAGTTTGGGTGCCATTGAATGTACTGTGGCACTCACTTGGTGAGTCATCTTGATGGTTTCACACTCCATAGACTGCTTTTTTGTAACTAAGTCCTTCATGAAATTAGCATACCCGGGCATTTGTTCCAAGGCTTAAACCAACGGGACATTGATGGAAATATTCTTCATCATATCAATAAACTTCTTGAATTGAGTCTCTTGCTTTTGTTTTGCCAACCGTTGAGGGTATGGAGGAGGGGGCCTAGGAAATGGTGCTTTGGCTTGTGGGACCACCGATTCCGGCATATCAATCACATGTTCCCTAGACGTACCTTTGCAAATCCTCCCCATTATCATGGATATAAATTCTCACCTCACTAGTAGTTGGCTCTTCCACCACCTGCTCAACTTCAATTGGTAACTCATCACGGGGCAATTCATCATCATCAACAACAATTCGCTTTTGCCTAGAAGTACTTGCTTCACCACCTTTTCCACTTCTCGTGATCACCACCATGGCGTGACCGGTATTATTATTGTTCCCACCCTTGGGGTTCACCACCGTATCACTCGGTAGTTCACCCTTTGGGCGTGTGTTTAAGGCATGAGAAATTTGTCCCATTTGCACTTCAAGGTTTCTAATGGAGGTGTTGTGAGAGGCCAACTGAGCATCGGAGTCTGCATTTCGTTCCATCATCTTCTTGAACATGTGTTCAATTCTCCCCATATCATTGCTTAATGAGCTTTGTCCTTGAGATTGGTACGGGGGTGGATTGCTTGGTTGTTGGTACATCGGGGGCCTTTGAAAGCCCGACCCTCGGTTATCATTGCCACCCCAGTTGTTGTTGTTGTTGCCTCCACTCCAATTGTCATCATTGTTGTTCCCCCATTGTCGATCATTGTTGTTCCCCCAATTCCGTGCATTGTTGTTATTGTTCCAATTTCTTTGTCTTTGATTACCCCAATTTTGGTTGTTGCTTTGGTTTCTCCAATTTTGACTGTTGCTTTGATTGTTTCCTTGACTTTGGTAATTATTAGCATACATCACATCCTCTTCTTGGTCATCATACTCCTCTTCTTGACCATATCCACTTGGCCCTTGGTCACCCTGATCATTGTTGCTTTGCTTAGAATTTCCCCGGGGTCTTCTTTGGTTCACTCCCTCCATGGCATTCACTTGCTTTGGCCTTTGTAGTTGTTGAAGCTGGGCCTTTGCAAGTTGGTTCGTAGTGGTCGTGATCTCGGCAATTGCTTGCCCCTGTTCTTTAAGTTCTTTGTGAAGACTATTGACACATGTCTCACCCTGAGGAATGTTTGCTCTACTTTGCCAAGCTGACGATGTGTCAGCCATCTCATCAAATATCTCACATGCCTCGAGGTAACTCAGTTTCATGAAATTCCTACCTGCCAACTGATTGACCACACATTGATTGAAAGTGTTTATCCCTCGGTATAAAGTCTGTTGGATCATGGCTTAGGTCATGTCGTTGTTCGGACATTCCTTAACCATAAGCTGGTATCTCTCTCATATCTCATGCAAAAGCTCGTTGGGTTCTTTCTTAAAGGCCAAGATTTCATCTTTGAGTGTCACCATATGACTTGGGGAGAAGAATTTAGCAATGAATTTGTCCGCGAGCTCATCCCAAGTAGATATTGAGTGGTTGGGAAGCCGCTCGAGACAGTCAAGAGCCTTCCCTCGAAGAGAGAAGGGGAATAACCAAAGTCTCAAAGCATCCTCTGAGATATTTGTCTACTTACTACCCCATCAAGTATCCACGAAGCCTTTAGATGTTTATAAGCATTCTGGTGCACAACTCCGATGAAATAACCCCTCTGCTCCAAAAGTGTAAGCATCACATTTGTTATCTGAAAATTTCCCACCCGAATCTTCGGCGGGACAATGGCACTAGCATACCTCTCGTTTGGAAGGACCCAAGGGGCAGCTCTAGCAGCTGGAAGCGGAGGAGGATCTTGATTGTCCTCATTAATATTGGTCGATCGGCCTCGTCTGAGAGGAGGTACTTGGTTTATTTCCTCTTCTTCGTTGTCATATACCTCCTCCACGATGTTTCCCAAAGGATTCTCCATCAGAACTGAAATGATTCAACACACACGTTAATAGAAAAAGGAAAGAAAAACACTTAACACTACTACTCACGTAGATAATCAACACCGTATAACTCCCCGGCAACGGCGCCAAAAAGTGACCGGCTCTCACCCACACTACTATTAAAGTAGGAAGATGAGGGTCGGTGCAGCTTTTACCCGAAAGGTCGGGATCGAATCCTCAGGGAGTTATGATTTGGAGTGAGTTTCTAAGTGATCTAGCAATGGTTCGTGTTCTTGATTACACTTTTCATAATTGTTGGTTTTGTACTATAACTATGATTTATACTAATGATAATTACAATTGAACTACTATTATCTTTTTAGGTTGTTTTCTAATTGGATAAAGGCACTAGGGTTATGACTTCTACCTACGCGAGTAATTAACGAATTCTAATATCTAAGGCAAAGATGTTATTCGGGGAATTATGATATAGCCAAATGCTCCGAAGTTATCCACTCTATACCTCTCGGTAGTTTGAGTGGCTATGCCTAATTGCCTTTCTCAAGGTCAATTGGGTGTCGAAATTTGCACAAGCAATATGGGCTCAAGTAGGGTTGTACTCTCTCGAGATTTAACCCGTTAATTGAGACTATCAATTCTCATGATTTCATCCCAATTCCTTGTTGGGTTGATTTTCTAGACTACGCCCTCTTTCTCAAGAAGGACCCAAGTCAATTGAACACCAATTAGTGTTTGCACCCACTAATCTTAACAATAAAACCACAAATCAACCCAAATATCCATCACCCATAAACATCTAAGACCTAATTTAGAGAACCCATTAATTACCCACACTACGGTTGAGCCACACCCCTAGCTAATGGGTTTAGCTACTCATAATCAATGAAGACATCACAGAAATAGATTAAGCAAAACTCATATGATTAAATTATAAAATAAAATAGGAAGATTCAATGTTGAATTCGAGCTAAAATTTCTCAAAAAGATGAAAAGAGACTATTCACGAGCTACCCACAATATCTGATACTCAGTGTAACCTAAAGAAAATACAAAATAAGCTATTTATACTCAGCCAAAAATTCTGGACAAAAATGCCCCTGCGGGGTCACCGCGGACCGCGAAGAATGGACCACGGTCCGCGAAGGTCTTCTAAGTTTCTGAAGCTGGGATGTCTGAACCTTTTGACCGCGGACCGCGTAAAATGGACCGCGGTCCGCGGTAACTTTAGCCTTCCAAATGAGTCTCTCTGAATCTCACCACCGCGGACCGCGAAGAATGGACCACGACCGCGGTGGACTTTGCCTTTGAATATACTTCTCTGAACCTCACCACCGCAGACCGCGAAGAATGGACCGCGGCCGCGGTGGACTTTTCCTTGGAAAGACATCTCTGAACCTCACCACTGTGGACCGCGGCCGCAGTGGTCACTTGAGCTTGCCCTTTTTGTTGTTCTTGGTACTTGGGCACGATTCACTCCTTTTTTAGCAGATCTTTTACTATTTGTCATCCTTTTTGGCTCAATCCCGCAACAAGCACAACATGTCAGCCTTTTGGGCTACTTTATGTACAAATTTATCCAAAACTTAAGCAGTTAGAGTATAAAACAAGGTAAAATCTCTAGTTATCAGGAGGCCGGTGGATGTTTCTAGATAGAAGAGAGGTGCGAGCAGAGTGGTCGCCGGCGTCCAGTGAGGCTGGGAGGTGTCCCTCTCTCTCTCTCTCTCTCTCTCTCTCTCTCTCTCTTGGAGATGGAAGCAGCGACAGAGGTCGATGGCCGGTGTGAGGAGGATGACTGGTGGCTTGGTGTTAGTGTTTCAGGTTAGAGAGGTCGCTGGTTTTCCTCTAGGGAAGAATGAAGAAGAAGGGGAGGGATGTGGGGATGGAATGGCGCTGGGAGTAGGAAGAAGGGGTGGGTCCGAATTTTTTAGGTCTATTTTAGTATATTTAGGTCTAGGGAAATGGGGTTTTTAAAGAGGGGGATTTGGTCGAGCCTGGGATTTTGGGCCCTAAAATTTGGTCAATTTGAAATAAAAGGCCAAATTGTTCTTTCAAAAATGGCCACCCTACTACTAATTAAATTTATTTTGCAGAAAAACTAATTAGCATTTTAACTAAGTAATTAAACTAATTTATTAATGCTAATGAATATTTTGTGACTTTTTATATATTAATTTATCAATTAAAGAGTGATTAATTCCTAATGATGCAAATTAAACCTAAGATGTCATGAAATGAAAATCTGACAATTTTTTATGATTTTTCTATAATTTTAAAGCATTAAACATGCATGAAATGCAACTAAATAAAGAAAAATTTCTAGAATTCATAAAAATTATTTTTGAATTATTTTTAGGAATGATTTCCATGTGGGGCAAATATTGGGTGCTCACAACAACGTCTGGTGAAATTTATGAGTGGTCTCAATGAGTCATTTGCTCAAGCTAAAGGGAAAATAATTTTGATGATTCCAACTCCAAACATCAATGAGGCTTATGCAATGGTTGTGCAAGATGAGAGTCAAAGAGCCAAGGCAACTAGCATCAACAATTTGAATATAGGAGCTCAAGCAATTGTATATAATTCTGGTCATGCAGCTAACCCAATATCTTCCAATGAAGGTTATAGAGCTAATATTGTAGGTCACAACACACAGCAAGCATATAGTGGAGACTACAGGCAGAGGAATCAATTGTATTGTGATTATTGCAAGCTTAATGGACACACTAGGGATGTGTGCTACAAGCTTGTGGGGTATCCTGCTATTTTCAAACCAAAGAAGAAGACCTTTGGAAGGAACATAGTTGTTGCTCATCATATGCAGATTCACAAGCTCAAATGCCTTGATGAGAAGACTGAAAGTGCAAGAGCTACACCTGCAGGACAGTTCTTCACAAAATAACAATATCAACAGTTGTTGCAAATGCTGAACCAGACTAATGCCAACACTTCAACTAATTCAGCAGCCTATACTAAGATCACAGGTATTCCAATGTCACTTCTAAGTATGATCAAAGAAAATAGATGGATCATAGACTCAGGAGCTACAAATCATATGGTGTCTAGTCTGCATTTATATATTGATTATGTGGAGTTGTCTGAAAGTAGTTCAAGCAAAGTTCAGTTACCTACTGGAGAGACAAGTGTAATCACACACTTAGGGACTTCCAGCATACTAAATGGGATAGTTATCAAGAATGTACTCTATATACCTAAGTTTAGGTACAGTCTGTTGTCAGTGTCTAAGATGACCAAGGATTTGGGCTTATTCCTTGCCTTCTTTCCTGCCTGCTTTATATTCCAGGACATTTTCAGTGGCAAGGTGAAGAGGATTGGTAGAGTGGAGCATGGATTGTATGTGCTAGACCAGACTATCAGAAGTAACACACAAGAAGGGTTGTTTGTTGGGCTTATATCTTCTACACTGCCTGTAAATAGAATAAATGCTGCCTTGTGGCATAAAAGAATAGGACATGTACCTATGAAGACTATGAAAATGATGCATATGTTTGTAAACACAAAGCTTGTCAATTGTGATGAACACTGTTCTGTCTGTCCTTTGGCCAAACAAACACGTTTTCCTTTTTCTAGATAGTACTAATTAACAAAAGTGATGAATTAGATGATATTGTTCATGTAGATGTATGGGGACCTTTTAGGGTACCTACTCATGATGGTAAACAATATTTCTTAACTTTGGTGGATGATTTTAGTAGATTTACTTGGGTGTATCTTATGAATTCTAAGGATGAATCAGCTATGGTGTTAAAATTCTTTATTGCTATGCTTAAAACAAATTTTTCTTCCACTGTTAAAGTTCTTAGAATAGATAATGGAGGAGAGTTATTTAACAACCAGCATAAGGAATTGCTGAACTCAGAAGGTATTACTCATCAATGCACTTGTCCTTATACCCCTCAACAAAATGGGGTAGTGGAGAGGAGACATAGATACATATTGGAAACTGCCAGGTCTTTGAAGTTCCAAGCAAGTTTGCCCTTGAAGTTTTGGGGAGAATGCATTGTGACTGTAGTATACTTGATCAACAGAATACCTTTAAGAACACTGGGTGGTAAATGCCCATTTGAGTTGGTGTTTAACAAGGCTCCTTCACTGGATCATATTAAGGTGTTTGGGTGTCTATGATGTGCTGCAAACCTAAAGAAGAGGGATAAGTTCTCATTCAGAGCTATCCCTGTTGTATTCTTGGGTTACTCTTTAACTCAAAAGGGTTATAAATTGTTTGATCTGACTAATCATGTTGTTTTTGTGTGCAGGGATGTTATTTTCAAGGAAGACATTTTTCCTTTCATGCGGTCCTCAACTGAATCTTGACATATGGATTCATCTACACATCCAAACCACTATGTTCCTATCACAGATGATGATGCTCATCCAACACCACATATAACTTCTAGTGATGATCTCATTGTTGATATGATGCTTATTGATCACTCACTTCCAGATAACAGGAAGACATCCTGCCTAATAGTCCCATTGGTGATCCTCCTATATCACCCATTGTAGATCATACTGCACCAACTTCTGTCCCTGCTATTGATCCCTCAACTTCAACACAATCATTACTAGTTCAACATGGAAATATTGAACCTCGTAGAACCACCAGAGTTTCCAGATCTCCCATTTGGATGCATGACTATGTGAGTACAAACAAGACTACCTATCCTATCTCTAACTCTGTCAGTTATCTCTAGTTGAAGCCTCACTATTCCAAGTGTTTGGCTGCTTCTTCATCTGAGATAGAACCAAGATCCTTTGCTGAAGCTGCTAAGGACCCTAAACGGGTTGAGGCCATGCAACAAGAGATCCAAGCCTTGGAGGACAATCAGACTTGGATCTTGGTGCCACTGACACCTGGGAAGCCGCCTATAAGGTGAAAATGGGCATTCAAGATTAAATATAAAGCTTCTGGTGAGGTTGAAAGATACAAAGCTCTACTTGTAGCTATGGGATACACACAAAAGGAGAGTCTTGACTATACTGAAACCTTTTTACTTGTTGCTAAAATGGTGACAGTGAGATCTATTGTGGCACTAGCAGCTGCTTTTGGATGGCCTCATTATCAAATGGATGTTCATAATGCATTCTTACAAAGAGACTTAGTTGAAGAAGTCTATATGCTAGTTCCTCCTGGTTTCTCTAAGGGTGTTGCCAAGCAGGGGGAGTACCTTGTGTGCAGGCTACATAAGTATTTATATGGCCTAAATCAAGCATCTCGACAATGGAACATCAAGTTTACTGAAGCTCTACAGACCATGGGATTCTCTCAAAGCCACTATGATCATTCTCTATTCATCATGAAGACAAATGACTATCTTGTCTTGGTACTGATATATGTGGATGATTTGATAGTCACTGGGAATAATATTGAAGAAATTGGCAAGACAAGGGCCAAATTGCTGCAGTTCTTTAGAATGAAGGACCTTGGAGAACTGAAGTTTTTTCTTGGGATTGAGTTTGCTCAATCAGACAAGGGAATTTATATGAGTCGATGCAAGTATGCTTTGGAGATAATTGCAGACCTTGGATTGGCTGGGTCTAAACCTTCTAATACACCACTAGAAGTGAATCAGAAACTCACTTTTTCTGATTATGATAGATTGTTCTCCCCTGCTGAAGATACTTGCCATGATCATGTGTTGGAAGATGCAGGTGAATTCAAAAGATTGGTGGGAAGGTTTTTGTATCTAACGATGACCAGGACAGACATCTCATTTGTAGTACAGACTTTAAGTCAGTACATGCATGCTCCCGATAATTCTCATCTAGATGCAGCAAGAAGAGTAGTTAGATACATCAAGAGTGCACCAGGACAGAGATTGTTATTGCCTTCATCAGAAGATGGCACCTTGAAGGCATACTGTGATATTGATTGGGGGGCATGTCTCCAAACTAGAAGGCCAATCACTGGCTATTCAGTATTCTTTGGATATACATTGATCTCTTGGAAATCAAAGAAGAAGGAGACTATGGCAAGAAGTTCAGCAGAAGATGAATTTAGAAGTATGGCTTCAACTGCAGCAGAAATTGTGTGGCTCATTGGTCTGTTTGGTGAATTGGATGTTAAACTGCAATTGCCGGTGAATTTGTTTTGTGATAGCAAGGCAGCTATTCAAATCGCAGCAAATCCTATCTTTCACGAGTGGACAAAGCACATTGACATTGATTGTCACTTCATTAGGGAGAAAATAAAGGTTGGCATCATCAAGACTGTGCATATAAATACTAAGGAGCAGATAGCATATTTGTTAACAAAAGGACTTGGTCGAGCATAGCACTATCATTTGCTTAGCAAGCTTGGAGTGAAGAATATTTTTCTACCCTCCAGCTTGAGGGGGAGTATTGAACCAGGTTGATATGTGAGTGTATGGAAAGATTAGGGAGTAAAGTGTACAAAATGAAAGGTAGTCCTAATTTAACTAATTAGGTGAATTAGTAGTTAGCTATATAAGAAGGTAGTTATCCTTCTTCTTCTTTTTCTTCACTTTGTTACTTCTTCTTCCCCAAGTCATTAATGGATATTTTCTAATTTCTCTTTTTTTCTCTCTCCTACTCTCATGCATGTCATCCTTAGCTCAAGTTTGGTAGAGTTTCTATTACAAAAGCCAATCACTCGCTCAACTTTCATCCGTCCTACTCTTTGATACTTTTTATCCATCTCTTTTTGTGTGCAAATCCACCATTAATTCAAGATTGATAAATCATACTCCATCATTCAAACTGCTGACATCCACTTCATTTGTATTATGTAGTCCCTCCTATGTTTTTGGAGGCATATATAGTTCCTCTTTGTTTACTTTGGAGTAAGTAGAAGCAGAGAATTTAAGGATTCCTTCTGTAAGGTCAATAAAGCACTGGATCAATCGAAAGTTAGGCATGTCTATCGTGAAGGAAACCAAGTGGCGCCCACTAGCGAAATTTGGAAACAACTGTTCCTCACATACTAATGCCGAGTATGGCAAACATTTCTGGAGTGAACCGCCTTTATTTGTTTTCTCTACTTTCCGTAAAGACAAGTAAGGTACTGTTTCGATAAGATCAGCCTGGTATTGTAATAACTCTCCTTGCGTTTAATGCTTAATAATAATCAGCGCCTTTATAAAAAAAATATTTATATTATTTCTGTTTCAAACCAAAAAAGCTCTTGTAAGATATTTGCTTTCCTTTGACAGATAAAAAGGCAAATATTCTGAAATGTCGATGAAAAGCTGCATTTAGAAGGCCAAAAAGCAAATACGTTTTCGTACAAGTATGCGTTTAATTAGCGGATTTTTTTTTTGCCCGAAGTAAAAATGTTAATAAAAATTCATTTAAAAGTAAAACTTGAATAAACCAATATATAGTACTAAAAGATAAAATAAGATTGAAAGGCTGCCAATAATTTCAATCAGAGAGGATCTCTTAACATGAATCATCCTCACAATAGCTAATAGGGGCTTAATAAACTAAAGAAGGAATAGAATTTGATAAGTACAAGTACACGTGCCTTAGAACAAGGAACATATACAACATATACGTAGGCGTTTCGATATAGATTTGGTTGAAACTTAAAAAAGCTAAAATATGTTTAAAAATAATTTTTGGTTGTAAATATTATGTTTGAACACACATTTACTTGAAAAAGAATTGAACTGTTGTGAATGGAAGAAAAACATTCACTCAAAAACTGGTCATGTTAGGATCGGAAACCCGGGTAGTGCAAAATTTAGCCAAACAAAATTATAATGACAATAACAAAGACAATGCAAGTTGAAAATGACGGCAATTAAAGCATATAAAGGAGACAAAAATTTAACGTGGTTCGGTCAAGGTGACTATGTCCACAAGCAGAGAGGAACAATTTCACTATAACAACCGGCAAACAAAAGAGAGCACAAAATTAGAGATAAAACACTAATTATCCCAAAATATATCCCAAGAGAATAACCTCGCTACAATCATTCTCAAAGAAGAGATTCACTCAAAGTATTTCCCAACACTAATTCTATGGAATATAATAAAATTGTCGATTACAAGACTACTCAAAATGAGTTTCTAATCAAAATATGGGATGATTCAAATTATGTAAGATGACCTATATTTATAGGACAAAGTTCTTGGTACCCAAGTAAAAAAAAAGAATAAAAGAAAATACTTTTATTCTTTGGCTCCAAGCTAAAATTCTTTGGCTCCACGATTAGCCATGAACAAATCATATCTTACAAATCTCCACCCTGGCCTAAATTGGATGATATAGTTATTTTACTCCACCTCCTGAAATGCCCCAATGGGCTTATGTCAAAATTTAATGTAATCAAAATTAGACAAATTGTCTGATACCGAAATTGTAGTAGTGCATGTAACAGGATCCCAATAAAGTATACAATGAACTAGATTTGTGTGCTTTCATGATCACAAGAGCACCTTGTAAAAATTTTAGAACTCCACCTTCACCGGTGAATTTTCACCCAAGATATTGTAAAGTGCCCAAATAGATGAGATTTTTCTTCAATTCAGGAACATATCTAACATCGGTGGGTGTTCTCACCACACCATCGTGCATGTTGATCCGAATTGTACCTTTGCCAATAACGTTACAAGTAGCATTGTTACCCAATTGGACAACTCCACCTTCAACCGAATCATATGTAGAAAACAAGTCCTTGCTGGGACACATATCATACGAATAACCGGAATCTAAAATCCACTCATTGTCAGATTTGAAACTAGTTTCAGTTGCTAAAAGGCAAAATACATAGGTTGACACCTAAACTATGGACGAAATTCCCGTTACACCCTTTCTGATGATCAAAATCATATTACACACTTAACCCTTCAGAAGTGTGTCTAATACACACTACTTTTGACCAAGTAAGTTACAAGCAAAAGAAGCGCGTGAAGAGGTAAAAAATAAGAATCTACAACTTTATTTGAACGGTGTAGATTTGACTAAATTGATCCAATGGCCTAAATAACTTTTTTATATATATATACTTTTCTATCTTTTACCTTTGCAAAAAAGTACAAAAAGAAAAAGACAAAAAAGCTTACACACTAATACCACCGTCCCCAACCCCTCTTCCAGCAAACTAGACCAACCAGAAGGCTTGAGCAAGAGATTGACTCATATGCACCTCAGTCCTTCACATTTTCACCCCGTGCTTCCAACGCCATGGATTTTCAGTGAGACCCTCTTCTATTTCTTCTTTTGTTGGTCGAAAATTGAAACTCCAGCCTATGAAAAGGTTGGGTATGTCGCCAAATTCTTTTTGATGAGTATTTTTTTGTGAGTTCTATATGTCATGGATGCTGAGAATCCTGAGCTTTAGAGGAGGAACCGTTGCAAAATTTTGACTAGTAGCTTCTTTATCCCAAACACCACCGACAATAGGAGACCCATCACGAAGTACCAAATCAAAACCTCTGTATCCGTTTTCAGCCATTATTCTGATATTCTTTTAATATTAGCATCAAGCATGATATCTAGGGGTCCTAATTGAAGAAGAAAGAATGGTAGAACGGTGAGAGAAGGGGACATGTGGGGGTGGGGAAGAAAAGAGAAAGATGGGTCGGGTTAATTAAATATAAAAGTTAAGTTAAAAACAAGTGGATCGGGTTTAATAATTGTAAATGGGATAAAGTCAAACGCGTGCATTACGCATATAGAATTTTTACTTGTCCTGGTAGAAAAAGGTGTGTATTTGACACACTTTTGAAAGGTTGAGTGTGTAAATTTTCGCCGTCAGAAAGTGTGTAATAGGGGTTTGGTCCATAGGTCAGGTGGCAACTTATGTATTTTTCCTTGCTAAAAATATAGTTCCCTCAATCTCATCAGTTGCTAAACTTGCTTCGGCGGTGTCAGTATCTTTGTGCTCATTCTTTTCTTTCCTTATGCTTTTCTTTGTTTTTCAACATATAGCATTCGGAGATAATGTGACCTTTCTTATGACAATAGCGACACTCTAAATTATTGTATCTGGATGTTGAATAAGATTTACCCCCAATGAACAAGCCAACTTTCGCTTGAGTTCCACTAGATTAAAAAAGTAATATCACTATCTATCTGTTCTTTTAATTTTAAGATAGATTTAATATCCTTATAAGAGATTATATTTTGCATAAATCATAATAACTCTTATATGCTTCAAAGATGGGGGTAGTGAACAAAGCAGTAATACGTCTTGATCCTCATCTTTAATTTCTGCGTCTATATGACGCAAATCCATAAGAACGGAATCAAAGGTGTCAAGATGAGAGAGAATTGAGGTACCTTCACCCATACGAATTGTATAAAGCTTCTGCTTCAGGTAAAGTCTATTTTCCACCGTTCTCTTCATATACAAGATTTTCAATTTTTCCCCCATGCCTTTGGCTGTGATTTCTACAAAAACTTCACGTAAAACCTCATTTGAGAGATTTAAGATGATACATGATTTTGCTTTTTTGTCTATGATAGCAAACTCCCCGTCCATCATTTTATCCGGCTTTTTCTCCTTTTCTTGCAATGCCAAATCTAAGCCATCCTGAATTATGATAACTTTCATCTTTAATTGTCACATTCAGATGTTTGCACTTCAGTCAAATTTCTCAACATAAGTCTTTGTTAGCGTCATTTTGGCTATTTAAACTAACCCAGTTAGATCCGGTTCTGATAACAATTTGTTAGGATCGGAAATCCGGGTAGTGCAAAATTTAGCCAAACAAAATTATAATGACAATAACAAAGACAATGCAAGTTAAAAATAACGGCAATTAAAGCATATAAAGGAGACACAAATTTAACGTGGTTCGGTCATGGCGACCTAAGTCCACAAGCGGAGAGGAACAATTTCACTATAACAACAGGCACACAAAAGAGAGTACAAAATTAGAGATAAAACACTAATTATCCCAAAATATATCCCAAGAGAATAACCTCGCTACAATCATTCACAAAGAAGAGGTTCACTCAAAGTATTTCTCAACATTAACTCTATGGAATATAATAAAACTCGTTATTACAAGAATACTCAAAATGAGTTTCTAATCAAAATATGGGATGATTCAAATGATGTAAGATGGCCTATATTTATAGGGAAAAGTTCTTGGTCCCCAAGTAAAGAAAAAGAATAAAAGAAAATACTTTTATTCTTTGGCTCCAAACTAAAATTCTTTGGCTTCAAGATTGAATACTTTGGCTCCAAAATTAGCCGTGAACAAATTTAGGCCACATATTACAAGTCCGAACCAGTTTTTGGAACTTGAAAATATTTCATCAGAAATATTTGAAAAACTAATCAAATTTTATAAATAAATAACTTTTTAAGTTTTTTTTTTTGAAAAAGTAAAACAATCTATATCCAAACAGGAGCTTTTTATCTTAATAGTATTTTTTTATATGAGGAACACAGAGATGGTACATGATTTAAGAGAGAGTTAGTTTAAGCAAACCACAATAGAGATCATATATGGAATTTTTAAGACCTTTGGGAATATGAATATATTTAATTTCTTTTACTTTTTAGAAGTTGTTTGTACGCAATCAGAGCTCCCCAGTGAATGATTGTTCTTTCTTTCAAGAATCCTAAGAAGCTCATAAGTATCAGAAGCAACCCTCGTGTGAAGGCACTGAAAACTTTGTTTTTATTCCAAGGGGTGCATCGTGTTGATAAAACAAATGAGCGCTGCTATTCGGCCAAACTCAGTGTGGCCCAACTTTGTCCACACCCATGAAATACCATTAACGCTCTTCTCTTCACAATTGGCTTAATGGCCATTTTTCCCTCCAAAATATTTTCCTCCAAAATTAGTTAATAAATATTGATTATACCAAGACATTGAGCCAATAAATCATCATTATCTCATGCATGGGCATCCGTATTTTTTCCTTTTATACAATATAATTAGTACGTATTTTTTTTTTAAATTCAATTTATAATATTACGTATTTTTTTCTAAATACAATTTATACGTATGGGGAGTTCAAAGGTCTACTACGTATACATACTATACAATTTATACGTATGGGGAGTTCAAAGGTCTAAATACAATTCATACCATACACTATTAAACACATAATTCACCAATCCTTAACCATTCCAGCAAAATTATCAAATATTCCTTCGAAAAATGACACTCAAAGAAATGGGATTCTATTGTTTCTTTGCTTCCACCAAATCAGTTCAACTGTGTTGTATTTCACCACCCTTATTCTTAACCTAAACATGAATGCTAATATATAAACTAGTTTGGAGCCATTAAACCCGAATAATAGCCTAGAAAGTAGGTCGGATCAACTAAGGAATGCATTACACATATCATTGGGGTTGAATTCGGACGACAGTTTGATGAATGAAGATGATCCGATCGACATTGATTAAGACGGCAACTTCAACGATGGAGAAAATCATGTTGACGATGTTGTTTCTGATGACGATGGTTATGATTATGATGATGATGACGGCCATTATTTAGAGAAAGAGGCAGAAGTCGGGGAGGAAAGGGAAATGCCTAACGAGTTCAATGAAGAAGATCTCATAACTTGTCCAATTACTGGGATGAGGTTCACTAGTAAGGATGCTATGTTTGATTTTTATAAAGAACATGCAAGATTATTAAGGTTTTGCATTGTTAAAAGAACATGTAACAAAAAAGGTACTGCTGTTGTTAGGTACGTTCAATATGGCTGTGATAGGTCTAGGAAACCTAGGAATAAGCATGTTACAAAGAGGGTGAACTGCCCCGCTAAAATAAATGGAGTTTTGGAGCAGAATGATTCATGGCGTGTTACAAAGGTTGTGAAACAACATAATCATCAATTGGAACAAGCACTATCGCGATTGATGGCTGGACACAGATCGCTTAGTGGGTCTCTTAAGAGAACTCTTTTAGCCAAAGATATTGCTAGCTTAAGACCCTCAAAAAATATAAGGGTCGCTGAAGTACTTGCAGGTGGCCCCGAAAATCTGGGTTGTACACCAAAGGATTGTCGAAATTATATTTTGAAGAGTAGAAAGCTTCATTTGCAGAAAGGGGATGCACAATCATTGCTCAAGTTCTTCAGTGACATGCAGCAAAAAGACATGGAATTTTACTACTCCGTAGATGTGGATGGTTTTGGTCGACTTCGTAATGTCGTATGGGTTCATTCACACTCAAAGGTTGCATATGAGGAGTTCCATGATGTAATATGCCTCGATACAACATACCTAGTGAATCGGTACAATATGCCATTTGCTTCATTTGTTGGTGTAAATCAGCATAGGCAGTCCATACTTTTGGGATGTGCTCTTATGTCTAGTGAAGATATAATAAGTTACAAAATGGTGATCTCTACATGGCTTGGAGCTCTAAACAATGTTCGTCCATTAGCTATCATGACTGACCAATGTGATAGTATTAAGGCTGCCATAAACGAATTGATGCCAAATACGGTACACAGATTTTGTATTTGGCACATATTCGCTAAGTTGCCTAAGAAGTTAGGTAGAGTTGTTGATGCTAAGATTGCAAAGGCAGAATTTAAGGCCTTAGTCCTTGATAGCATTAACGTTGCTGAGTTTGAGGCAAGATGGGCTGAATATATTGAAAAATATAATTTAGAGGATAGGGATTGGTTTTATAAGCTGTATTTGGAGAAGGAAAAGTGGGTTCTTGTATACCTTACTGACCACTTTTGGGCCGGGATGTTGTCCACACATAAAAGTGAAGGAATGCATGCTTTCTTTGATGGATTTATCACCCTCCAAAGCACTTTGAAGCTATTTGTTCAGCAATATGAGTTAGCCATAAGATCAAAGTTCGAGAAAGAATTGGAAGCTGAATATAGGTCAAGGTGCTTTGAATCAAAATATTTGTCTGAATTCACATGGGAGCGAAAACTTCAAATATGTTATACTCGTGAAGTGTTTGAAATTTTTTCAGTTACAATTAAGGAAATTGTTCCATTGTGAAATCAGCACCCCTGAAGATCATCAAGCAACCCCTGGAGTGAAAAAATACATTATATCAGATTCTTCGCTAAGGAGTTTTTACACTAGAGATACATTTGTATTACGGTTAAATATACTCCTATTGGCGAATATCTAAGTTGCAGTTGCAAGTGGTTTGAAACAAGGGGTATTCTATGTTGTCATATACTAAATGTATTGTCTCACAAGAGGATTAAAAACGTTGACGAGAGGTATATATTGAAAAGGTGGAGGAAATATGTTGTTCTTCCTCATTTGAAACGTTTCTTTCTAGTAGGTTACCCACGTATGACTTCTGAATACATGATGTACATGGAACTATTAAAGCATTTTGAACGGGTTTGTGATATTGCATTGGACACTGAAGTGATGAGGCGATATATTAAGTATAATTTGAACAAATTGGAACATGACCTTATGAATTGGGATGATGATATGATAGTTCCAAATTGGGATTTTGAAGGCACACATGATGGCGAGGGTGAGGGTGAGGGTGAGGGTGAGGGTGAAGGAATAGATATAAGAGATCCTAGATATGTAGTTAGTCATGGACGTCCAAGGTTGAATAGATATAAAGGGCGAATTTATTCATACTTTAGAAGTTCAGAAACGGGTGGTGGAAGTGGAGTTAGAGGCAATAGGGGTGGTAGAGGTAGTGGTAGAGGTGGTGGTAGAACTGGTGGTAGAACTGGTGGTAGAGGTGTTGGTAGAGGTGGTGGTAGAACTGGTGGTAGAACTGGTGGTAGAGGTCGTGCTAGAGGCCGTGGTAGAAGTCATCCTCTAACGGAAGGAATTAAGGTAAAGTTTAATGAATTTGATTTAATATTTTATTTTATTTTAGGTAAATAAATTGCTTGATAGTCTTATTTACTCTAATTACAGCAGGATGATACAGTACAACCACAGAGTAGCTTGCCTGATCTAAACGATGAAGCATACTACTGGGACGTAGAAGACTTGACCGTTTAGTTTGAGATGATTTTAGTTTGAAGCTTGTTTAATTTGATTTGAGATAGATTTTTTTAAATATTTTATTGACTTTATTTTTTAAAATGTGTGGTATTTGTTTTTGTTCATAAATGTGAATTATATTTGTGTTATACAATCATACCTTCAACATTCAACATATTTGTATTAGTTGCATTTTTTTTTCTAACTACACTGCCAATGCAGCATGAAATACCCCCTCTCTTCTTACATGAAATACAACTACACTGCCAATGCCAGGGTAGATTCTACCAAAAGAAAAAAAGTCGCCAAACCAACTCATTTATCCACCCAATTAATAACATACCAACTCATTTAATAACATACCAACCCATTTAACTTCCCAATGCATCATTTACTCTACCATTTCAGATTTTTTAAATGATAAAGAAAATAAAGATGCAGATTAAAATTTCAAAACAAAATAGTATATGATTTGAGAATGTGAGTGTGTTTTAGGTCTTTTAGTGTTTGAGTATGTGACTGTGTTTTAGGTCTTTGTGGTTTGAGTTTGTGACCACATATATAGGGGCCAAGCCAGTCCAAAAAAATTTTAAACACCCCTGTCAGTGAAAAAAATACCTATTTTTTGCCACAAATATATAGTTTTGTTTGAATTATCGAATTAATGGTGGGGGTTGAATTGTATTTATTGTTTCGAAATTCAATGTAAATATTAAATATAATTTAATACTAACACTATTCACATACCAACTTTTTAAGACACTATTAACATTCCCACCATATAGTTAGGGTTTGTATTTGCATGAATATTATATTCCAACCATGATATTGTACTGAAATGATACAAAAAAAAAATTATAACAAACGGAAAATTAATATATATAAACAAAACGTGTACATTAGTTAATTTCAAACAAAACTTACACAAAACGTACACATTACTGGAAGAAAATTAAATAAAAAATAACACAAACATGGAAACATAACCTACAAACTAGTTAATTTCAACCGGATCTTCTAGAGTTCCTTGCCCTTTCACTTGCACTTTGAAGACAACATACAGTTCTTCAATTTCAACCAACTCAAATTTAACAATACAACACCGCCTAATATCATTAAGCAACACAAATTTTTTTCAGCCATCGTCGTTTACCAATGTTAATTCCCATAAGAAAACTCTCTGTCGTCATGTTGAAGAACAACGTTGTCCAGTGATTCAGGAATGTAATTGCATATTTGTTTTGGAATATACTACAAACAAAAAGAAAAAAAAATTGTTTGAGATTTTAACACAACCAAATCAGTTTCTATTTCTTTTCCAAAGCTATTTTCGAAAAATAAAAGCAACGTTTGTATTTTTGGATTGAAAAGCAGATTGTATTTGAAAACAAAATTTTATAAAAAAATCTCACTTACCATATAATCTTGCTTGAGGTATGAATCTTTCATAAGCACTTCAAAGGTTGAATTTTTCCCTTCGTCGTTATCACTGCAAGGGTTTAGGGATGGGGATAGTTTGGCAGTGCTGTGAGAGGGGTCCATGGCTTGTTTCTACGGTTTGTGTAAGAGTAAGGGTATTAAAACGTTGTGTGTGTGTGTGCGTGAATGTGTATATAAACTTATATATACACAACCAGTATGTTAAATTTTGAGTGTGTGAGAGGGAAACAAAAGTTTTTTGTATGTGTGAATGTGACCATAAAGTTTAATAAAAGAAAATTTATGAACCTACTTAATATCTATATTTTGCATATGTAGTCCACATTTGACCATATGTATAATATTGATTGATGGCAAAAAAGTAAAATTAAATCAAAATTAGAATCTTGATAAATTAAAATTAAATTTTAATATTTTTATCCAATAAAATAGAAAATTAATTTATTCCTTACACGATGATTATCAAAAGTTTTTATACTTTATTTATACTAACTGAAAAAATGTGTGCTTAGTTGCATTGAAAATAATTATTTGTCCAATCTATGCAAAAGGAATTCAGTTCGTTTTAATATTGTGACAGTTGTGACAGTTAGTATGCAAAAGGAATTTAGTTAAGAAGAGTAGGGGAACGGAAATGGACATATTGTGATAATTTTTCCTTCATAGCATTTATTAACAATCACAACCCTTTGAGAAATAAAACTAACTAACGGATCATACACTATTGAACAAATTGTGGCAGTTATTTTGTCAGTTTTTTTTCTAATTTTATTTTTTATTATTTTTGGAACTGTCATATTGTCAGTTTATGGCAATAAACTCCACTACAACTTCCATAAAATAAACAACGAAAAACAAAATTTGCAACACAAAATGGCAACAGCAAAACTAACAGTTAGTGCTTAACAAAAATGACATTAACATAATATTAACAGTAAATTACCAGTAACACAAAAATGGCACTCATATAATATTAACAGTAAATTACCAGTAACACAAAAAATGGCATTTACTTAATATTAACAGTAAATTGCCAGTAACACAAAAAATGGCATTTACATAATATTAACAATAAATTAACAGAAAGAATAGTGTTTAACACAACTACCTAATTTGAACTTTTAAAATAATATCTGCTTCAGGTGATGCACACTGCAATTCTGGCCGCTCAATTAGTGCTTTGATACTTTCATTATCTTCATAGGTTAATGCCTCAATTTTAATTCTACGAAGAGCAGGAGACTTGGCCAAAAGAAGCTTGAGAAATTGCATGTGAGGATTTATCCTTCTAATACTCCTAATCGCAATGACTTTTAGGTTGTTGAATGTTGTATCTCCAAAACTTTCTTCCAAGTCAATGTTATCAAGAGCCAAAGGTACCCCGCTATTATTCACCTAAGAATAAATAAAAAATAAATAGAGATGTTTAAGTAAGAACACAAGCAACGAAATATAATTCAGTAAGGACACAAAATAAAAGACCTATGATGATTAAGTAACAACCTTGATTTCCAGATATTCCAGATGTGGGAAGCTTCTCATCAAGCACAGCACACAAGCGACGAAGTATAATTCATTCTGATATATATCGTCGAGGTAAAGTTGTTTAACACAGTCAACATGAAAAGGAAGACTGGTTGGTACTTGACCTGCACTTGCAGCCATTATCTAGAAAAAAACATCCAAAATTAAAGTTTGGCTCATAGCACAAAATATGTTCCATATATGAAAATGCATTACAGTTAAGTCATGAAGCACATTTACCTTGACACTACGGTTGTCCAAATGTAGCTTTTCCACAGCATAAAAAGATCCAAACAAACTAGCAATGTGATGTCTTGATCCCAGCACATAGTCTCCCTTAAGAGCAAGCGATACTTGTGCCAGGAGAGGAATAGTTTGCAATTGGATATATCTTATTATACTTCTATATTCAAGGGACTTCAGCTTGGATGCATTAATCTCAATGACATCACTGAGACTATCATATATTTCAAGCAACAATTGCTCGAGCAATGGGCAGTTGGAGATTAAGCTTCCAAGCGATGTGGCCTCAAAAGTGACATTGTACAACTTCAAGCTTATTAACATTTTAAATCCATTGAAGGCTTGTGGAGGAGATAACAGACAATCTTCAAGAGATATATGTTTCAAATTCACACATGTGAAAAACGAAGAAGGCAATTTGTATGGTGTCTCCCTAATCGAAAATTTTAGAATAAGATTTTCAATTACACTTTCCGAGAGAAACCGTAACAACCTTCTAACATATGCAAAGTATTCCAAAAATGGAATTGAAAGTGTAAAATGTTTAACTTGTCCTCCATGAAATACCAAAATGTGGCGGATGATATTTTTAAAGTACACCGGTTGGTCTATTTTTCATAGGGTTTGATCAAGAGTTAATTTTGAAATTCTACGCCATTTATACCGCCATTTTTTGATAAAATGCTTGTTCTAACAGCATCTGGTAATGGCATAAGTACTAGAATATGATCAAGTACTTCATCAGGCAGATTGCTAATGAAATCGAAATGTACAGTTTCAAAGCAATTCTTTTGTTAACTATCGACATAATGCAAGTGATTAGGTCTAATAGGATCAGAAAAACTAACGAGAATAGCAATGAGATTGAGTTAAAGAGAATGGAACCTGTTGAAATTCTATGGAAGAAGAAGAAGAAGAAGGGACAAACCTGATGAAAATCTTTGAAGATGGAGCGAAAAGTGACTTTTGGGGTCCACAAAATCGAATTTTTGGGCGGTTCGGATATAATATAGTACTTAAAAAAACTTTTAGGATCAGTTTTATAGAAAAAAGGAAACGTATTGAACACAAAAGTGTTAGTAGTTGCTCTGGTATTAGTGCTTAGTAATTAGTGAGGGGTCTAGAGATCGAACCTCTCCCTTTACATTGTCAATTTTAATTTCTTCTTTTCAACCCAATCATTTTTTTTTCAATAAAAAATAATTAAACCATTAAGTACATTTTTTATGAGTTAGTAATATTATAGTCGTTTATATTGTTTCGTGCATTAAGGTCACACGTATCGGACGACGGCAACTAAGTAATTCCACCGACTAAGGTTGTAGTAGTCATATGACCTATGACAATTACATCGTTGCGATTCATAGCAATGTAATAGCCGTTTATATTGTTTCGTGCATTAAGGTCACACGTATCGGCCGACGGCAACTAAGTAATTCCACCGACTAAGGTTGTAGTAGTCATATGACCTATGACAATTACATCGTTGCAATTCATAGCAATGTAATAGCCGTTTATATTGTTTCGTGCATTAAGGTCACACGTATCAGCCGACGGCAACTAAGTAATTCCACCGACTAAGGTTGTAGTAGTCATATGACCTATGACAATTACATCCTTGTGATTCATAACAATATAATAGTCGTTTATATAGTTTCGTGCATTAAGGTGATACGTATTGGCCAATTACAACTAAGCAATTCCACTGACTAAGGTTGTAGTAGTCATATGACCTATGACAACTACATTCATAGCAATATAATAGCCGTTTATATAATTTCGTGCAATAAGGTCATACGTATCGGCCGACGGCAACTAAGTAATTCTACCGAATAAGATTATTTTAGTCATATGACCTGTGACAATTACATTCATAGAAATATAATAGCCGTTTATATAGTTTCGTACATTAAGGTCTACGTATCGGCCAATTACAACTAAGTAATTCCACCGACTAAGGTTGTAGTAGTCATATGACCTATGACAACTACATTCATAGCAATATAATAGCCGTTTATATAATTTCGTGCAATAAGGTCATACGTATCGGCCGACGGCAACTAAGTAATTCTACCGAATAAGGTTATTTTAGTCATATGACCTATGACAATTACATTCATAGGAATATAATAGCCGTTTATATAGTTTCGTACATTAAGGTCTACGTATCGGCCAATTACAACTAAGTAATTCCACCGACTAAGGTTGTAGTAGTCATATGACCTATGATAATTAGGAGGGAAAACAAGATGGCATCTTTGGAGTCAAATATTAAATACAATTTTCGGAGGGAAACAAAGTGAAGTAAAAATACATCATTTGGATGGAAATTGAAAGTGTTTACTCTTTATATATCTCTTAAACACAAGAACAACATATCTCCAACTCTCTAAGCAAAATAAATGCTTTAAAAATGAATGTGGACAGATGGATCGAAGAAGAATTCTATCCATGGTTTCGGATGAGAGTGCCCAAATCGTACATTAGGCATGATTATCTGGTAATTTCATTTTTGTTAAATTTTCATGATTTGTTAACTGTTTATTATCCCAACTAGTAATGAACCCTAAACCCTATCTTTACACTATGTTCTTGCAGTTTCTTCCAAAGAGTATATGTGGCTATCTTCCTCCAATTCGGGTTAACACAACTCTTCAATGTAATGGGAAAGAGTGGTATGTGACTCTCACAAGTGGTGTTCGGAGAAGACTCGTCAATGGGTGGAAACAATTTGTTGTCGACAATAATATTAAGAAAGGGAATGTTGTTCTCTTTGAACTAGTTAAGGCTACATCAGGGGTTGTGATCTTCTCTGTTCAAAATCTAGGATTAACTAATGCTTAGCTTGATAATTTCTTATCTTTAGTTTTTTTTTTGTAATTAAGCCATTCACTTTTACTGTTTTAATATGATTGTTCTTTAGAATATTGTTTGTTTTTTTCCATTTATTATTGTTATATTTATTTATTTTAGTAAGACTAAACCTAAAACTAACCCTAAACCTAAACCTAAACCTAATCCTAAACAAGGATAAAATAATTGAGTTACATGGATTAATCTAGACTTCTAAGATCCAGAATACTATATGGCAGAAGTGAAAAAAAATCCAACATCTGTAAATTGCATGCCACTATATGGCAGAATTTTTTTTTTAAAAAAAACAAAAACCAAAATGTGTATAAGCTGATGGATAAAGACAAGTTCCTATAATTAATTGTATACTTAGAGGAGAGTAATGGTTGCATGGAGGAGTTTAATGGTGCATAGAGGAGTGAAATGGATGCATAGAGGAGTGGAAGAGGCTACTGGAAAGTGTAATGGATGCATAGAAGAGTGGAAGAGGTTGTTGTAGTGTGTTATATCCGCACTAGGAACTATAATGGTTGCATAGGGTCTCTACAAATAGATTAAGCCCTATCGGAAAATGTAATAGTTTTTATAATTGTGAGATTACCATATAATTCTCCCCATATAAATATGGCAGACCAACAAAGCTAAATCAAACTTAAACTACTACTACACCTAAGCATAGCTATGGACAGGACTCCCACAAAGAAAGCTATCGAACAACCACTCCATGGATCACCAGTCAGTCACAATATTCTCTACCAAGATCTAAAACGTGACTATACCAAGCTCAAGCGTGAGGTCAATGAGTTGATTAAAAGAGTTGTACGTGATTCAAGTGTTGACTACTTGAAAGGTGTGATGTTGGAAGAGCATCCTCTTACTTCTCTCTATGCTATGCTTGACGATATGCCCGTACCCTTAGCCCAGAATGGTGCCAAGATCAATTCAGTCATTGTCATCACTAGTGATACTGAATCCGTCTCCAAGACCTCCAAATCTCTTTCAGTTAACCAGAATATCGAGTAGTTTGTGTGTGTGTTTTGTTGGATGCAAGTTTATCTATCCCCCCCCCATGCCTATGGTGATGTTGCTTTTATTTTCTTGTTTTTTTTATGTTTTGCTGATGTTATTCTCAACTATCATATTAATCAATGAATTTTTATGTTTTTGAATCTTTTGTTCTTAATAATCGTTTGTTTCAAGTTAACAAAATAGTCATATTGTCTTCAATATTTCAACTGTTCGTTTTAAGCCTAGTGAAATGAAAGTACTAATGTTAACATTTCAAAAGATTAATTTAAGTTCGTTAAAATTGGTCAATTTTTTTTCCAGAATTAATATAACACATTGAACTTATGACACCAACCTTGGTATCACGACCCAAATTCCCACCCTTTAGGTCGTGACTGCGCCTAACGTTGAACCTGCTAGGCCAGTCAACGTATAACTTGCAAAAAGGAATTTACAACCATTTAATACGAAATAAAGCGCTAACTCATCAATTTCAACCAACTTTCCATCACATACCGAAATAATAGTGGGACAATTGTTCAACCCAAAATCGATAACATGTTTTTCCTTCTTTCATATTCCCAACAGAATTAGTCAAGCATTGCTAATAAAGATAACGAAACTTTAAATGTGGAAAGTAAGAACATAAAAATCATGAAATAACGTAAATTCCCAAAACTGGGGTGTCACAATCTCACAGACTAACTACTAGAATGCTAAATACAAGTCTGGAATGAAAAATACAACATTTTCTTGGAAATAAAGAAGAAAGACAATGAAGCGGTAATGGGAAGACGCCTCGGGATCCACGGACGCCAGTGTATACCTCGAAGCTCTGATGTGGACTGAAGGTATCTCCTTCAGAATGCTCCACGGGGTCCGGTAGCAGGGTCTGCACAACACAAGGAAGTGCAGTGTAGTATCAGTACAACCGACCCCATGTACTGAGTAAGTGCCAAGCCTAACCTCGGCCGAAGTAGTGACGAGGCTAGACTTAGCATAATACGATCACATGTCCTAGTCTAAGCAGATATATGTACAAGAATTAACCGATAATGAAAACAAGTATGATCAACTTGAAGAGATATGGGAACAAATAGGGGAAAAGTATTAACGGGGCAGCAATAATATCGGAACTTAAACAATAAAATAATTTATGGAATGTACATGCTGGGGATACAGGAAAAGAAACGACACCTAATTCACAACGGTACAGTGAGAACGCGGCTGGAAAGTAAAAACAGAAACCGATGAAACAGCTCTAAGTATACGGGAATCAATCCAATAACAGAGCATNAACAACATAAATATCAATGGCAAGGAAATTTCAATATAATAGAAATGCAAGACAAAAATGCTCAACGAGGGGGTACATATCAATATTAAACACACAATTTCCCGGCAACGGTCTCAGCTATACCAATCTCAATAGAGTAGCTTTGACAACAAATATTCATCCTCAACAACCCTTTACGTCTCATTCTTTCACCACAACCAACAACATACTATTACAAATAATGGCAATTTCATAATAAAAAGGGCATGGAAGAAAATCTACGATTACTATCACGTTAGACTCACGGTCATGCTAGACTCTAATCACATAGGTACTCGTCACTCTACCTATGCAACGAACATGCTTAACAATCAAAAACGTAGCAAACAATACCTTTTCCCTCACCGAATTAGGCAAGTCACTTACCTCAGGTCCAAAATAGAGCGATCAACCCTCTAACACCGCCTTTCCTTTATAATCCGGCTCTGAAACGATATTATCCGAGTAGCGATGGAGGAAAATTGACTCAAGGCTCGCTAATGGAGGTTGGGGATGGAGGAGAGGGCTGAAATTTGGAGAATTCCCGTGCAAGTGTTCTGTTTTTGGACTTAAGAATTAAGAACCGCAGGTGCGGAAAAGTGATCGCACCTATGGACTTGGGCCAGCCCAGGAGGGGCCGCACCTGCGGAAAAGAATCCGCTCCTACGGAGCCCGCTCCAGCGGAGTTTTGGTCGCTCCTGCGGGAAAACTCGGCCCTGCGATGTCTTGGACCGCGCCTGCGGTCTCGCGCCTGCGGGCTGAGTCTCGCGCTTGCGGGCTGAGTCTCGCGCCTGCGGACTCTGGGCAAAGGGTTGGGGATCGCACCTGCGAGGCTGGGACCGCAGGGGAGGTCCCGCACCTGCGGTCACACCAGCAGTGGTTTCAGCTGGTTTTTGGCCTTGCGCAGGGTCCGGGAGGCACCTGGGCCCACCCGAGCCCCCATCCAAATATACCAACAAGTCCTAAATCACTAAGCGGACTCGCTCGAACTTCCGGAACACGGAAAACAACAGCGGAACTCGAAATCAAACCCCGAAACTTACTTAATCAATCTTAAGAACTTCGAAATTCTAGAATTCACTTCAATACGTCGAACCGGCCTAAACTACTCGGAACGACTTCAAACTTTACAGACAAGTTATAAATGACACCACGGAACTATTTCCGATCTCGGAATCTCATTCGGACCTCGGGAACATAACACCCCTTTCCAAGCCACATTTCAAATTCTTTAAAACCTCAAAGTCTCATTTTTAATCGGAAACCACTCAATTCACGCCCGTTTTACACCAAATTTTACAGATAAGACAAATAATATATAATAAACCTGTTCCGGGCTCCGGAACCACAATACGGACCCGGTAAAACGGTTTTCACATAATTATTCATTTTCAAAATCCTTTATTATTTTTCAGAAAACAAGTTCTTTAAAAAATTCATTTCTCTAGCTTGGGACCTCGGAATTCGATTCCGAGCATATGCCCAAGTCCCATATTTTCCTACGGACCCTCCGGGACCGTCGAATCACGGGTCCGGGTCCGTTTACCAGAAATGTTGACCAAAGTCAACTATATTCATTTATTAATTATCAAAACTCATTTTTATCAAATTTTCACATAATAGCTTCCCGGCTACACGCCCGGGCCGCGCACGCATATCGAGGTGAGACTAACGGAGGCTCTAGGAGCCTCGAAACACAGACATAACTTAAATTACATAAGATGACCTTTTGGGTCATCACAATCTCCACCTCTAAAACAAACGTTCGTCCTCGAACGGACATAGAAAAATACCTGAGTCTGAGAATAGATGGGGATAACGACTCCTCATATCGGACTTGGACTCCCATGTAGCTGCCTCGATAGGCGGACCCCTCCACTGAACACGGACCGAAGGATAACTCTTCGACCTCAACTGTCGAACCTGCCTATCTAATATGGCTACTGGCTCCTCCTCATAAGTCAGATCCTTGTCCAATTGGACACCGCTGAAATCAAGAACATGAGACGGATCTGCAATATACCTCCGGAGCATAGATACATGAAAAACTGGATGCACTGCTGATAAGTGCGGTGGCAAGGCAAGTCTGTAGGCCACCTCTCCTACATTCTCTAAAATTTCAAATGGACCAATATACCTAGGGCTCAACTTGGCATTCTTCCCGAACCTCAT